>QVNV01001094.1:0-10599 GCA_014825455.1 Pseudomyrmex pallidus | reverse complement strand
AACACATAACATATACAAAAATGAACATGTTGCATCACTGCGCTCGTATTAAAAAATGAAGTTAAATGTGCAAAAACCGGTAGTTTTTTATAAAAATTACAAATATACCTAAGTTTGCCGATCAAAATGATAAACAAATCCCGGTAAATGAGTAAAAATATTGCTTAAGCCTTAGAGTACAACCCTTCAAAATTAAAAAAGAATAATTATAACATTAGTAAGATATATTCCAATTTTTAACTATTGTTAGGGCCAAAAACCCGCCTTATGGACTCCCATCCTTTGTTTGAGTCTTAAAAATTTTTCTCGAAACAAATCGATTAATAACATTGTGCTGTGTGTGCTTTCTATAGAACGTGTAGTTTTTTTTTGTTCATCAACTTATATATTCGTCTAGTAGGTATCGCTTGAGTTGAGGATCTATTATATTAGAGTTCAGCATATAAAGTCAGCAGTTTTATCTGATCGTAGAAGTTCGTGTGTCCGCGAACAAAATTTTTGTTCGCTCTCTCTTGTCTCGTATTTTTAGTAATTTTTTTTTTTTTTTTAGTTTATCTTAATTACTTGATTTTATTTTAATCCGTTTGACTAATTAATCCGTGAGATCAACTGTGATTGAGAGAGAGTAATTAAACGCTTTGTATCTTTGCATCTTCGTGCGTTTACGATAGCTTTTAGATGCAGAATTAATATAATGTAAAAAAAAAAAAAAAATTACCAATTGTTCGTGGGATCAAAACTATCGGATAAAAACATTTACGCGTGCTGTTCATCGATCTTGCTGATTTTATAGATGTAAGAACATTTAATCGCGATTATTTTTTTCACAAAGCTGCTATCTTTGCGTGTATGTTTTCTCTTTCTCTCTCTCTCATTTTCGTTTGTTCATTCGCGCGGCGATAAGTGATAACGCGGTGTTCGATGGCTCAAATAGAACTCAGTGTTATTCGTTATCTGAACGTAACTGGAGTGATATCGCAACTACGGCATATTGCACAGCATGTTGGACAATGAACAGCGAATCTCCATCGGGTTTCCGTATGCGAATTGCTTTCCGTGTAAGTTCGCATTTTTGACTCGACTCCTCGGTCGATCCTTGATCGCAATTCTCGCTGAGATAAATCTGAGAATGTGAATATATAAATGTTGTAATCGATCGCTCTAACATTAATCGATTGTCTCAACATAACAAAACAAATTCGCAATTTTAATAGCAGTTGTGTGACACTACAAAATATGATTTTTTGCAGCTTTTTTTTTATCTGCTTACAATCTGCATGTATCTTTGACAATTTTTATTATTAATATTTAACTAAGTGCGCGCAAATGTGCGAAGAGTCGAATGCAAGGATATATTTTCTAAACAAAGGCAATAGAAATGTTTTCCCAAACCGGCTGAAAGTTTTGTTCGAAAGCCGGAAAGGGGGATAGAAGAGAAAATAAGACATATAACACATATATATGTTATTTTGTCAGCGAAGCAAGCGTGAATTTTTTTCTACTCTGTTGCAGTTTTTCCAAACGTGCCGCCCGCTCCTGGGATGCCGTGTCAAGGGGAAGATAGTGAGTGTGTTTACCGTTCATTGGAAATGTCGCAACCGCCGCCGCCGCCGAGTTGGCTCGACTTCTCTTTGCTTGCGCTCGATTATACACACACTATATATATATATTAGCCAATGCGTACTAGCCAGCGAGTTCTAATTAACCGGCCGGTGGAAGAAATGATTAGCGCACGATAATAAAGTCGCGCGTAACTTTGTTACGTGCAGAAGCCGTAGGAGAAACATTCATCTCTCTCGTTTTAGACCACCACGTTTTCAACCACGTTTTTCCCCTTCGTTCGATATAATTTTAATCATAATTTTCATAACATCTCAATGCCTAATGCCTATAAGATTTTCAAATAAGAGCAGTTTCTGTTTTATTTGTTGCGATCACATTGCAATGTGTGTCCAATTAATCGTACACAAGTTAATCTACGATTAATGACAATATATATTACATATTTTTGAAGAATGGAACTCTGCTGGAAGATAGAATGCGCGAGACGTTACGTTCGATTGGTCGCGATCTGACGAAAAGAAAAGAGAAAATAATAATCACAAACACGTTTGGAGTTCAACGATAGCATTTATATTTGAAATACGTTTAAGAAAAACAAACTCGAGTAAATAATTTTAATCTTTCTGTCAATAAAAAAGTTTGTTAAAATTCAGTAGCTTTTAATCAGTACATGCGCGCTAGAACGGGATTGCTTTATATTCAGTCTCGCTCTCTTCGGATTGTCGGTTTAGGTCGGTTGATGATCACTAGCGACGAATTAAATTAAATCAGTTAATGTTTTTTCCCATCATTTGTGACATTTATGTTATTTCATTTTCCGAAGGAAGCATCTACAGACGTGGCGCTCGTAGATGGAGGAAGCTGTACCGAGTGAACGGCCATATTTTTCAAGCGAAACGATTTAATCGGGTAAGCATCATGTCATTTAATTATCATTACACACAGTCTTTATTTTGCTCACATCACTCCCTCATTCTCTTCACTCGCTCTTCTTCAACAAACACATGATCTTTGCGAAATTACATCTAGCACAAGAAGCGACGGAATAATCACGACGGAAACAAGACGTTCTGTGCGAAGCTCTTGTGTGGAAGCTAACTACTTCCAGTCACTCTTAAAAAAACTTGCTGGCTAGTGTTTTATCATCGTCAAAGAGATCAAACTTGTCTTTTTTTCTCTCTTTCGTTTTTTATTTGTGTTGTCGAAAGCGTAAAAGTTATTGTGCTTACGAAACTGGACTTATATTACGAATCCTTTTTGTTTCGTTTCGCGCGTTCAATTCTCTTACGAATTATTCTATTGCAATCTTTTTTTTTCCAGTATTTTATTCGCGATTGTTGCTTTGAAATACTTGAATTTATTTATCATTTTTTTAAGACTTTTAGATTTCGAGAAATTTAACAAACGTACTCGCGCGATATTGTGGCTGCGGTTAGTCGCATTGCATCAAATAAACTCAACATCGGAGAATTCGGCATGCAAGTTATTCGAAGAGCTTGGCCAGTTATGCATTATCGCGTAAATAATATCGCTGTGTGCCTTCTCACAAGGCTTTTTAAATGCAAAACTTTTGTTTTAAAATGACGACTCAACTTACGCACTTTTCTCTCAAAAATTTAGAAGTGATGTAATACAATCTGTTTGATTGCTTCGCAGAGAGCCTTTTGCGCGTTCTGCCAGGATCGGATCTGGGGTCTCGGGCGGCAGGGGTTCAAATGCATTCAATGCAAACTGCTTGTGCACAAAAAATGTCACAAGGTGGTGCACAAACCGTGTCTGAGTTTGCAGCAGCAGCAACAGCAGCAACAAAGCACGGAGGCTCAAACGATCGACAGAAACGACGACCAACAGCTTGATTCATATTCGTGCGGCCAAACGATTCATCTCGAAGATGAGATTACGGAGTCGCCAATAATCGAGGAGCATTCGCGCGATCGTAAGAAAATTTTAAATATTAGTGATCTAGTGAGCGCATTGGATTTGTCTTGTCTGTTATATATTTGTTTATCGATTATTTATATTTGTAGGAATCGGAAGTGAAGAAGGAGAAGAACTCCCGTTAGACACACTAAACGAAGGCGACACCTCAAACGATATGCAACGTCAATATTCGTTGAACGATTTCGAACTGATCAGGGTGATCGGTCGCGGGTCTTACGCGAAGGTTTTGATGGTAGAGTTGAAACGTACCAAGAGGATCTACGCCATGAAGGTGATCAAGAAAGCTTTGGTAACGGACGACGAAGATATCGATTGGGTGCAGACAGAGAAACATGTGTTTGAGACAGCTTCGAATCATCCTTTCTTGGTCGGCTTGCACTCCTGCTTTCAAACACCCTCGCGTCTCTTCTTCGTAATTGAATTCGTACGTGGTGGCGATCTCATGTTCCATATGCAAAGACAGCGTCGTCTTCCGGAGGATCATGCGCGATTCTACGTAGCCGAGATCAGTTTAGCATTAAACTTTCTACACGAAAAAGGTAAAACAGTTTTATTATTATTATTATTATTATTATTTTATTTTATTTTTTTTTCAAAAAAGTTATAATACGTAGTTTATACAATTGAACTTAAACATGTAATCTTGATAATTATTTGCATTTCAGGAATTATATATAGGGATTTGAAGTTAGATAACGTATTGCTCGATCATGACGGACATGTCAAGCTTACGGATTATGGGATGTGTAAAGAAGGGATCCGAGAAGGCGACAATACGAGCACCTTCTGCGGTACACCTAATTACATTGCTCCCGAAATCCTCCGCGGTGAGGAATATAGCTTTTCGGTAGATTGGTGGGCCTTGGGAGTTTTGCTGTATGAAATGCTAGCAGGACGCAGTCCTTTCGACATCACTGGCGCGTCTGAAAATCCGGACCAGAACACTGAAGATTATCTGTTTCAAGTTATTCTAGAAAAGACTATACGTATACCTCGATCATTGTCCGTTAAAGCAGCATCTGTTCTGAAAGGATTCCTATGCAAAGATCCTCAGGAAAGACTAGGTTGTGGAAAGAGACCTGTAGGTTTTCTTAACATTGTCGCTCATCCTTTCTTCAAAGCGATTGATTGGGAAATGGTAAATATTGTCGTGATATTGTAGATATAAATTTCTTTTTCATTTTGGTGCTTTATGAGATTTTTTGCACATTTCTTGTGTGCCTTCAATGTTTGTCTTTTCCGCGCAGCTGGAGCACAAACAAGTTACTCCTCCGTACAGACCACGGTTAGATTCCGATCGTGATCTAGCTAACTTTCCACCTGAATTTACGGACGAGCCTGTTCACTTGACTCCTGATGACCCGTAAGTTATCAACCAACTCTACATAAAATTGATAAAAAAACAAGTTATTTATATTTAATCTTTATTAAAGTTTTACACTCGCGTTATGTAAATTTCAAACACAATATACTCTATTAATAAACTTTGTAGGAGAGTAATTGAGAAGATCGACCAAAGCGAATTCGATGGTTTTGAATATGTGAATCCTCTATTAATGTCATTAGAGGATTGCGTGTGACAAGAACCGCTTCTTATTGTGCAGCGTCACAATGAAGAACAGCAACATCAACAACTGCAACAATGCTACATGTACGAATTGCAGGACAGACTCGCGAGACTTCGTATCGATCCCATACTTCCCATTGTCGGCTCAAACAATCAAGGTTATCGCAATAATGTATTCCTAATGACATATTTCGAAGAAAATGAGAACGACAATAATTATAACGAGCATCATCGGCATCTCCCGGCGCCCTTCCCGTTCCGATACGAAAGTCCGCCTTATTCACGTTCTCTGAGTATCACCGATACAACTTACAGCCCGGGCAATAATAACACTATCGTTACCAATTACGACGAGAACGATTATGATGATATGGAGGATAAAAATCCGCGAAAAGGTCTCCTGAAACAGATATTTTGCCTTCCATTAAACTAAAGCTCAGTCAAGAGCTTCTCTCTTTTTTACAAGGATAAAGTTGCCTCCGATTCGATTACTCGACACGCATTTTTATAGAAACGACTTGTGAGAGACACACCTACAATATAGTGGACATAAATAGTAAGTCCTACGTATCTCTGCGTAGTTTTAAAAACGAAGTATTTATAATTCAGCCCATATATATATATATATATATGTATATATATATATGTATATATATATATATCGTTAACTATCCTCTTTTACATATGGTGCTGCTAGTAAACTTGTTACTGGGTAACGTTATTTTCCACAGCTTTTAGCCAGGAAGCTAAAAGTGAAAACGTACCTGACTGCTTTGATTCATCTTTTACGTACATTGTCGATTTTTTTTTTTACACAATAGATTAATATTTTCAAAATATTACATTCAAATCATTCCTTTCCGTGTTAAAAAGACACTTGAACTAAGCGTTAAACTATTCGCAATTCGCGATTTGTATTCACATTGAATTTCATACAACAAATCACGAATATGAGTATAGTCTGGCGATAGAGTTTAGAAAGAAATATTCTTTTGACTGTGTACATATTAATAATTGACATTTCCCAAACAATATTGGAAGTTTTAGATTAATTATAATTGTAGAAAAAATCATGCCGAACATAAACATAATATTCTTTTCTTCTATTTCTTACAAAATTACTTCCGCCAAATATGAAGAATATATAATAATAAATAATATTTATAATAATTATGTCAAAATATTTCTTTTATATGAATTTTCTTATTATAATAATTCGAATCGTTTATAATAATTTTGATTCTAGTGATCTTGATCGCATTCTGTTCACACTTCATTCACCGCTATATTTCTAGCAATCGCTATGAATTTCAAATTGTCTTTTTTAAAAGTCTGTTTTATCAAACAGTTATACTTGCTCTGTTAAGAGAAAAATGTGTAGTAAAAATAATTTTCTATATAAACGTGATTTTTTACTTGTAGAAACATATTTTGGGAATATTTTTCATTCCGTACCGCAGCTAGGTGGAAGTATTCATATATTACCTACATTGACAGTATACTTATCTCATATAAGCGTGAGAAGTTATACCAGATCCTAGTGATTAGTACAATTTTTATAGTTTTTCAAAATGTATCGAGAGCAAACGAACAACAGCAGTTGGAACACTAAGAACTTAGTTTATCTTCTTATAATATTGTTAAAACCCGTTATTTAAAAAATCGTGCAACAGTTATATATTCCTCGGATATATTTATATAAACTCTAATAAATATAAAGTGCAATGTAAAGCATTCGCTCTATCTTCACATTCTAAACTAATTTAGCAGACAAATCTCGAAGTGTATTATGTCATAAGTATTAAAGTAGCAGTATTGCTAAGCTCGATGGGGACATTGTTAGATATGATTCATGATAAAGTTAACGAATGAAAGAATTGAATTATTTTACATTTGATCAAATGCGGTTGTTCACACAAAAATCCTACGAAAAACGAGTATATGTAGTAGTACTATATATATTGCAAATTAATGCACGTGGTTTCTAATTGCAGTGATTTAATGACCATTGTTAAAGAAATCAGACTAATAGTTGTGCAGATTAAGAGAAAAAAAGATGTGGAGTTATCGTAAATTATATGAAAAGTGTATTTAGCATAGACGTATGAACGTACATATGAAGAAATGTTATATAATATATAACGAGACGAAAACCTAGATAAATGACATCACATACAATGAAAACGCATCTCGTACGTAGCTCTTTTCGAGTTTTCTCTCAAATGCTGAAAACACATATATAATAATTTAGCGCTCCAATATATATATATGTATATTTACACTAGCTGTTCTAAAGATAACAATCAATATTGCGATACTCTGCCCAGCCTAAACACAGCAGTTTTATATTAAAAAGAAAGTATTATATATGAAAGAAATTTGCATTAAAAAAAAAAAAGAGGTCGTGTATCATTGAAGTATGTTAGAAAGAAATATGGTGCCAACACTTTCAATACTTTATACGTATTGGATGATACAAGTAGTATTACGTTACAGAATTTTATGTGATTCTTCTATACGACATTACATACTGCGTATGTACGTACACACTAAAAATTTGCTTTCTTTTTTTTTCTTATTTATTTGATAAATCATATTTAATCTTCTTACAATTCGTATCTCTTTTTTTGTAAAAACTTTTACGGTGTGTATGAAGAGAAAATTTTATATATAAACACGAATTCCTATTGTATAATATAGCGTATAAATACGTGTTACTCATAAATTTAATTGTTACTCAGAAAAAGGCTGCTATTATTTTAGATAAACTACGACAGATATTGTCGATCTCCGCTATTTTTTATAGAGACAAATAAGCGGTGAAAATGCGAATAACTATAGAAATATTGTAAAGCAAAGCAATTCTTTTGCGATGGAATTTATACGATATAACATATATAATATAATAACGATATCCTTGTATTGTTTATTTTCGGCACCATATACCGCAATTGATTGTCAGTCAGAAAAAGAGAGAGAGAGAGAGAATGAGAGAAAGAGAGAGAAAAATTAAAAAAAAAAAAAATATATATATCGTTAAAATGAGATCTTTTAACGAGTCTTAAATTTCCAGCAACGAAGTACAGAATTTCGCGCAACGATCGACAATGTTGGGTAGGAAAAAAGTTTAAGAAAACGTGTGGATTTAAACGTTTGTACAATATTTGTGGTTATTTTTTTATCTTTTGCTTTTGTTTGCGCGTATTAACTATTTGTGAGTTTAATTGATCATGCAATACAAAATTGCAAGAAAGGTATTTTATACTTTACGTCGTATTTTGTATTTTTTTTCTTTTTTAAGAACCAGCGAGTTGCAGGTCAAGTTTCTTACGATTGGAAATAAACTCTGAGAATATGTTATTGAATTGACTGTAACGGATTTTTATAGAAACATATACAAAGTATATTTATATTACTTGCTTTTTCGTGTAATTTAATTTTTGATATTACCAGAAAAGTGAGACTCTTACTTTTCATTTTTCATTCTCATTTGATGTTTATTATAAAAAAACGTTGGATTTGAAAAATGCACATTGGGATTCTGAGATAATAACCGCGAATTTAATATATTTGATATAATTATACATATATATTCTTCTCTTTTTTAATGTGTACGTGGCACATTCCATTCAATTATTTTATAATTTTCTACTTTTTTTTTTTAGATTGGTTATTCTCTTATTGGACGCCCAAAGTGTAGTCAATGTACATAAGATAATATTTATACATGCATGTACATAGTGTTAAAAGAAATTTGGTGGCACAAAAATCGTCGTGTCGATATGTGACAGAAGAGATGTAAGAGAAAATGACCTTCAATGGACTCAACAGTGAGGACATCGCTTTGTGCTATTGTCTGATGATTGATGACATACACTTTTACATCTCTAATATACATCTAGAGGAATAGGTCAATCACATGTACTAAACGCAAAGCAATGTTTTGACTCTCGAGTCCGCTATTATATAGGAGTTGTGTATAGGTATCTGTAATATATTAACTACAAAAGCCGATATAGTGTGAGCGTTATATTATCGTTATAATTCAATACTTGCGGACACACATCACCCTTAATGCTTGATTCATTTACCTATCATATGATTATTTTGTTTTATGATGATTGCAATCCGCGTATGCATTTCACAACCATTATCTTTTTTCTAATAATAAATTTTTTTCTCACATAATCGCTTTTGATTTTTCTTTCGAATATTGCTCTCTGGATTAATTACATTTCATGTCTTAACATTGGTACATTACACTTTTCCTGTATCACACGTATTTTTTTGAAAAAGAAAATCAAGAATTCTAATACCTATTAATTCTATTTTAGCAAAATCGGGATTATTTTTGTTTTGACAGAATAATATATATAAAGACTTAAAAATTATATATAATATTTATAGATATACAAAATGTGGACGGAGTGTGGTTGCATTTAATTGTTATAGAATATGAAATATTATAAAAATGTAGAAAGAAAAAAAAATAAGAAAGAAAAGGGACGCTTATACTTTGAAATTTGTTACACGATCTAAATGAGATTATATCATTGAGGTGCATTTTTTGTCTTTACCGAGAAGATGATAACGTTCTCAAAGAATTGATTAATTAAATGTACCTTTTGATCACAATCGCAGTTTTTTTATTATTTCTTTGTCGGTGAAGACAAAGTTGTTGCAAAGGTGTGTGTGTTATCTACGTGTTAATGATGGCCTCATAATTATTACTGAGTAAATACATATATTTAACATTGTATCGATACGTTTATGATACATGTATAATGCCGTTGATAGTATTTTTATAAGACTTGCGTTCTTTTCAACATACATCATGTAACCGACAAGTTTATCTTACGACAGTAGCCGCGATTAATTTCGTGATACATACTTATATATACACGAAGGTATGTGATTCTGTTCCTTTTTAAAATATTACAAATAAAACAATCCCTCTTACGTGCAAATAAATTGATCACTTACCTCTCGTTCCACCACAAACGCGATTATTTTATTTGTCTCTTTCGTAATTCAATTCTTGTTTTTAAAAAACGCAAGGTTTTATTTTCTATTTTCTTTTTTTTTTCTTTTTTGAGATTATATTTCAGTTTTCAAACTTTGCGTATACAAAACTATTACTTAATTTGCATTATTTTAAAAGAACAACGTCCGTGTATTGAGATAACAACTCCACACTAACACAAAGAAGAAATTTAGTTTTTACAAATAACGTTAATAAATCTATAAAGAAGACATATACGTGTACATGTGTATATATATATATATATATATATATATATATATACATATACATATATACACATATATATACACACAACGCTTTTTTATTTATTTCTCGGTTTATATTTTTGATATACATTTTTTTTATATTAAGACGGTATCACAATTTTATTTAATCGTGTGGTGGTGGAAGAGATATATATTTTAATATCGTTTCTATATAATAGAGATTCTTCTAAATACAGGGTGTTTCATTTTAATCTAGCCAGGCGAATATTTCAAACGCT
>QVNV01001093.1:0-21523 GCA_014825455.1 Pseudomyrmex pallidus | reverse complement strand
GATTTCCTGAATGAATCATCTCTACCATGCCGACACCTTATCTCTTGCTATTACAAAATTTCTTCTATCTTGTTGGTTGATAAGAACGGACACGTCGCTAGTTACCATCAGTGGCGAGTTGCCGCGCATGCGCGCCCAGAAATTCCGTCAGAGATCGCACGACGGTACACCAACGACGCCTCTCCTGTTAGTCACGAACGCGCGCCGAGTAACGATGCCGAAGAAGGAACGCGGCCGCGACGTGTTGTTTATGTGATAGCTAATCGGAATAGTTTCGGCCGCGCGTATCCTCCGATATACGCGCAGGATTGCTGCGCTACGTGAGAGTCCGATTTAACACGTCGTTGCCAAGTGTTTCGCGTCGAGTCGACCGCGAGTGTTAATCATGGCGGACGCAACGTTCGACTCGGGCAAACAATCTACGCCGTATCTCACCGACTTCCCTGCCAAGGTACAGTACGGATGGTTCAGATCCGGCGAGCCGGACGCCGTTGTTAGCTGCGAGAAACAACCGGATGTGTACATATGTTTGAACGGTGGTGTAAATTGTCGAATTGTCGGTAAGACAGGCGTATACGAGTGGAAGTTCAACATCTTCACGACAGGTAAGTTGCAACAACAACATGTGCTCGCCTCTTGTCGCGATTTCGCGGGAAAGTTAAATTTTATTTAATTAAATCGCACGTTTATTGGTAAACGTTTTACGTGCCTTTGTATGTGTTGCGTAATCTTGCGTATGTGTTGTGATTTATTCGACGATTTTGTCTCGACATAAATTTGTAGTAACTCGTTACAAAATGACGAAAGGAAGTGTTGATGGACATATTGGTTTAATCCCGGAAACGTGTTTTTTGTTATCGAATAGAGTATTTCGAAAACATAAGAAATCTCACATCTTTCGAACATGTGAATGACTTTCACTTAGAAATATACATCTATGTGTACAACATATGTGAATTTAATTATGTAAATGCATGTAATTTTTCTATACTTCCGAAATGCGAAGAAATCTGTAAACGAGTTTTAGATTACTCGTAAAGTCACATGTTTTTCTCATCTCGCTTTATAATCGATCAAAATCCAATTAGTCTCTCCGGCCTCTAATTAATATCCAGTCAGTATACAGAAATATATAACACAACGGTTGTGAAATCGGCCAACTGATAATATTTGTTTTTCTCTAACTAATGCAACTAGTATATGTCACTCTTCGAAATTTACAAATTGTTTTCGTCAATATCTGATCCCAAAGGAGGTAAGCAGTTGCGGAACGTAGCCTTGCTATCGAACGATTTTCGCGACAACTTCGACTTGAAGATCGTGAAAGAGGACGGCATCGAAATCGGTGTGACGAACGGCAACGAATGGCACAATCCCTCTATCGTCAACACCTTCGACCCTTGCAAGAAGAGATACTACATGGTGACGATCGCGTTCACCGCCAGCAATCACGGCACGTATCGGCAGAACGTGATATTCGGATTCAGACGTAATCCGGTATATCTGCAGAAGATCTGCGCCGACTACCTTCCGATCAACGACTATAAGCGCATTCAACTGGCCACCAAATATCAGATTTCGCAAATGTCACCGATATGGGGAAATCCTTACGAGTTCGATTCAGTTTCCTTTATGTCGTTTTACACCGATCCCAGAGAGATCAAATTATCCAAGATCTATCCTCTTCCTGACAAACAGAATTTCTTCCTCACCCAGGACACGTTGTCGAAAAAGGAGCTGACGCCACAGAACTATCGAGGTCGTTGGCACGAAATGATCACGCTCGAGGAGATCGCCAGACACGAGCAACTCTCGAGATACAATCACATCTCTTATGTGAGACTACTCTCGAGTTACGAGCTGACGACTAATAACTCTACCGAGACCAAATATGCGCCGCCCGGTGAACTCTTTGCACAGGTGCGATTTTTATTATTTTTTTTTTCTTTGAGAAGACAGACTCAGTTGTTCTTTTTTTTTTTTTTTTTTTTTTTTTTTTTTTTTTTTTTTTTTTTCCACTCTTTTTTCGCGTGGTTATCGCTTGTGAGTCTATCGCGCGTGCAAACTTGCTCTTTCTCGCACACAACAAATCCATCGCATATATTATACTCTATCTCTTTCTTTTCTCTCTTTCTCTCTCTCTCTCTTTCTCTCTCTCTCTCTCTCTCATCAATCCCGACTAATTTCCGCTCACAAGGAAAAGGGATGTCCTCTCCAGTTTATTATTAACTTTCTTCCTTTTTCGGTCAACTAAGGATCTGTCCTTTTCTCTCTCTCCGCCTGTAGCAAAAAGCTGACATTTCTTGCCATCGCAGCTCCTGACCAATCGAGATATCCTGGAGGACACGCAGAGCGGTAGGGTCATGCAGCGCAGCTGTAATAGCGTTCTACTTAAAATGCGACCCAACAACAACTCGGAACATCGGATTTTCCACGCTTACATCGAGGACAAGTGCCCGCCGTTCTTATTCGTCAGACTGAGCAAGGAATGCGTCAACTTCTGGCACTCAGCAGAGCACACCGACGTCCAATTGGAGGTGCAATTTGTGCTGAACCGTTTAAATTTCTGCGAGTGGCACTTAGCGGTAGACGCTCTTACGGATGTGAACCTGGTTTTCCTGAGAAACGAACATCTGCAGATCGACAAACAGATTATCCACAACTTCCTGCAGATCGATGCGAACGATCTCAACTTCCTTTCCACCTTGATGTTGAATTCGGTCTTCAATCAGGAACAGAAGCAAGCAGCTACAGTGATGACACTGCCGGTTAGCAATACTCCTTCGGCGCCTGTGCTCTTGCTGGGACCTTTCGGCACGGGCAAGACGTTCACTCTGGCGCACGTGCTCTACTTGCTCGTGCAGAATCCGGACAACCGGATACTCTTGTGCACGCACAGCAATAGCGCCGCGGATCTTTACATCAAGGAGTGCTTCCACTTCTGGTACACGAAGAATAAAAATCCCAGATTCAAACCCGTTCGGATTTATTACAAAAGGCGCGCATTAAACACGGTAGGTCAATGACATTGCTTCGTTTTGTTTTCTTTCTGAACGTTTAACGGAAAAATCTTTCAACGAGAGGTTTGTGATTGTCTTCGCGATTTAGGTGCATCCGATTGTTCGGCAATACTGTCTGATGGAGGAACATCAAGTCTTTCGCGACCCGGAGGAGAAGGATCTTCGCGATTGCGGTCTAATAGTGACCACTCTGGCGACTTCGAGTTGCCTAATCAAACTGGATCTGGATCTGACTCACATAATTATTGACGAAGCGGCTCAGGCGTTCGAATGCGAGGCGTTGGTAGCTTTGACACTGGCCAATGCTCATACTCGTCTAATCTTGGCGGGTGATCACATGCAACTCGCACCGGAGATCTATAGCGTATTGGCGAACAATTTAGGATTGGGCATTAGCCTTCTCGAGAGGATGAACAATTTCTACCCTCCAAATCATCCGTGCCGGATACATCTGTGTCATAATTATCGCGCACACAAGGATATAATCGATTACACATCCAAGACATTCTACAACGGCAAAGTCAAATCGGCTAACACGGAATCTCTGCAGAGACATCCGATTCTGAAACCACTCACGTTTTATGCAGTAAACGGATCGGAAAAAAAGGTACGTATATGTATGCTAGAAAACATGGAGGAATAAAAAATAGAAAAGTTTCGTGCAATCTGTGCATTTCATAGGATGTATATTCTACGGGATACTACAACGAGTTAGAGGCACAAATGATAGCAGGGTGCGTTGAAGAGTTGAAAAACACTTGGCCGACCGAACAATGGGGTCCCTATGGCGAGGGATCTATTGGAGTTTTGGCGTATTATCCCGAGCAAGTTTTAACGTTGCGAAAAGAATTACGCAATCGCTATCTTTCTGACGTATCCGTCGAGAGAGTGTTAAACGTTCAAGGCAAACAGTTCACCGCGGTGTTTATCAGCACGGTGCGAACGAAGACATGTGACAGGTATATATCGACGTGAATGTAAATTAATATATTTGATAATTCGAGCTCAATGAAAAATTTCGATTGTTACAGATTGTCCGCCGAGGCGAAAGTCAAGGATTACGGATTCTTGACAGACCCGCGTTTACTAAACACTGCGTTGACGAGAGCGAAGTGTCTCGTGGCAGTCTTCGGGGATCCGATCGCTCTGCTCACTATAGGTTCTTGCAAGGAGCACTGGAAAAAATACATGGAAGTCGCTTCTCTGAAGGGTATCGATCTGGAGCAGATAAAGGCATGCCTGATGGATGTACCCAAGCTACAAATGTGTCCGTTGAACCCACTCGCGGAAGTATTTGTTCCCCGAATACAGCCCGCAACCGTCATTCGATATGTTCAAATACCAGTTGCGTACAATGTACCAGTAATAAGCTATATCGTATCGCACCCACCGCAAACCAATGTTTTGATGAAAACAAACGCAGTTCAAAATCAAAATTTCACCGATTTTTCTCCTCTGGTTGCCCCAGCAGAATATTGTCGTCCGTTCTAATCAAGAGTCATCGTACAACTTGCCCTTACGTAGCAATGTACTCTGTTCTTTTCGATCGTATCGATCGCACACAAGAAATTTACCGAACTGACCGAGTTCCATGCATGTTATTTCTCGATTTTTTACTTGCGTGATGGCTTATGCATTGCGGACATGTAAATAAACTATATATATATAAACTATATATTAATTAACGTATATTATTAACGTATATTATTAACGTATATTATTGTGTGTATGTGTTTATGAATTTGTTATCGATAGATGCCTATATACTATCGTGTGTAAGATCTGGTGGCCTGGACGTTCTTTTGCTACGAGAAAAAAACAAAAAACAAAAAAAAAACAAAAAAACAAAAACCAAAAAAAAAAAAACAAAAAACAAAAACCAAAAAAAAAAAAACAAGAAAACAAAAAACCAAAAAAAAAAACAAAAAACAAAAAAACAAAAAAAAAGTCAAAGTCTCACAGCAAATTTTATCGAAACCTTCTCAGGAACATTTTGTGTACATGTGTTAATATTTATCAGGCAAATAGGCATTTTCGATTCAATGCAAACGTATAAATAACTCTTGTTATTGTGTGTACAAGCATAAATATATATACACGTAGGAAAAAAAGAAAAAAAAGAAAAAAAAAAGAAAAAAATTTTAATAATAAAAAAAAATGAAAAAAAGTTTATAAAATAAAAAAAAATTATAAAAAAATCTTAAAAGATAAAAAAAAACTTTTAAAAATTGAAAAATTTTATCACTGAAAACGTAAACAGAAAAAAAATATGTAACGATGTCTATATGTTGAGATGTCTATGAAGTCGCATAACTCGAGATAAAAAAAACTTTCTTGTCGATGTTTAATCACAGCACAGACGTCATTTTTGTATAAGTACGCGCGCATACCAACTGCATATGTATATATATGTATGTACAAAAACCAAACTGTATATTTACTACCTTAGACTTCGTTAAACATCCTCAATTATATGATGATGTTTTTCTTGATAAAAGATGTATATTTTATTTTTATTTTTAAAAAGTGAAAAAATAATTTTCATACAAAATATCTGTTTCGCACATCTCTCCGAGTTTCTTTCCGCACTATCTCCCAATTAACGTTTCCAAATCCGGTCCCGAATCCAAGTTGCGCAAAAATGCGCGTTTGTCCATCCAACAATTACGTTAATGCCGCGGTTTCCTAAATGTCGCGTATTAATTTTCGCACCGATAATGTGACGTTACACAGAGAGATGGTGTATCAGGATACGACGATGACAGGGACATCGCTAATACATGTCCCAGGCATTGTCTATAATGCCTAGAGGCAGAGCACGTAGGTCGCACGTATATACACACGTGGACGTACGTCCTGTGCATCTTCGATGCCGCCACGTCCGTGAATATTCAATACGTAATTCTATGCCTCTATTGCCCGCGCGATCCGATCTGTTGCTGTTAACGATGTTACCCCCCCCCCTCCTCAAGTAACCCGTACGTCGGAGCTAAATGTAACACAGAATTACATTTTTGAAAGAAAAAGATTTACAGATCGTATAAATATTAACAATGATATACACGTCATTGTGACATTAATTCAATCTCTGTTTTTTACACGCCGCGACGGAACAAAACTTGACAAAAATATGACAGCTGGTGTTTCACGCGCCGTAAAGCGTAACTGACGAAGATTGTCACGGCGACGACAACCGGTTCAATTCGTTCACTTCACGGTTTCAATGATATAATAGTTACACACGGCAATTGAGAGCGCAGGAGGGAGAGTGAGGGAAAATGTGGGGAAAATACACACGAAGCAAATAGACATGAAGAGAAATATATTTCTTGCGACGAAATACATATATTCAAGAGAGAGATTCAAAATTCAATTTTTCATTTTTTCGCATTTTATATAGCCGGAGAATGAAATCTCTTGTTGTCGGAGGGGGGTCCGAACTTTATTGTCGGGCGGGGGTTCAATCGGGTTTTATTGAAAATGAAAGCAAGTTCTCGATTGAAAAATCTTAAGCTTGTTGAATATTCAAGCTTATCGCAAAAAATATTGCAATCATCCGATCGGTCGAATTTCACGTGGCGCATATCCGCGCGATCGATTTATCTCGGTGTGTATATCTATTCTCTCTCTCTCTTTCTACAAAAGACAGAAATTCTGCGTCGAAATTCCGATCGTGTTTCCCCTATCTAATTATCGAAAAGTTAAATACACACGACGCGCGCACACGTGACTACGTCGTGTGCGAAACGTGTGTGCTTTTTTTTTTGTACGCCCCGCGCGTCAAACCGAGTATTATCTCGCGATCAAATTCGATTATTTAACAAGGAAGATATCAATTTCGCTTCTCGCGGAAACGGGACGTCGGAGACAATCCACGCGCGACCCAATAACGAATACGCGCAAGTTTCAAATTGCGGTCTGTGAAATTCCGTTAAAATGACGGTGTTCGTTCCTTCTGACGCGAAAACTATAGCAATAAAAAAAAAAAAAAAAAAACAGTCGCCTGTCCGTTTCATATTCCGTCCGCAAACATCTACATCGTACCGCGATAACGGCGCGATCGGCACCTTGCCGTGGGCGATAAAAATCGACGATCGAGACACCGGCGTCAATTAATTAAAGGTAACGAGTACTCGGTTAAATGAGGATCCTCGAGGAGATCTTCTCTACGGCCGTCCGCACAATTCTCTCTCTTTCTCCCTCTCTCGAATCGGCGATAAAAACAAATCGATCGCCGCGCGGACGGTTAATTAGAAGCAAATAGTTACAGGCGCGGACGACTGTGATAGAACTTTGTTATCTTATCGGAGCCAATTACACGAAGCTCTCCCTCTCGAGGGAGCGCTCAACGGCCACCGGTACCCGCGGTAATCGCGATTATTAATACCAGTAATGGCGCTTCCGGTGCTCGCGTCTCAGCCCGGTTCTCGTTTGTCCCTTAAATCTCCGGCTTTACCATTCAGACTCTCCCCTTTTGTTTCAGTTGAAACTGCCGTTTTACTTGCGCGCTTGTTCACAAAAAAAAAAAAAAAAACTCCAGAAGCCCGACAACATTATCCGAAGGATTGATATATCGCTTGATGAATTGCGTTATATCAATTGTTATTTAATGTAGAAACAATTGTTTCTTTTTTTTTCTAACTGCACTTTGCGGCGAACGTACGTTTTTGTTTTTCCATCGGCGAAATTGAGCGACGAATTGAGCATTTCCGCATTAAGCTAATGAACAAGCTCGGAGTCAATTTGCGTGCGCGATCGAGATATCTGATAAACGTCTGAAAGTGCCGTTCTTAATCGGAATAATATCCGTTTCATGAGCGAGATAAGAAGCCGTTTAATATCCATGAAGGACTCGCGGCGAACTTATGCAGTTACTTACTTACCGAAAGATAGAATGTGCATCTCTCTCTCTTGTGCGGAAACTTCGGAAATTTGTTCGGTTTATTAAGTTACGCGCTTGAATAAAATAATGAATCTCGGCGCGATGCGCATTGTATCTAGTTTACGTTGCGTTTGTTTTTATGTAGGAAAATATTCAAGTGTGTTTCTTAAAATTAATAAAAATAAATTTTCGCGTGTGTGACGTACTATAAGCGTGCGAGAAGCGTGCGGGAGAGGAGTTCAATCTCGCGCGCGTATACAATGTATATATATATATGTATGTTATCTCTCCATCAGCTCGCATACGTGTGTCCATTATATGCTCGCTTGTGCGTGTGTGCGCCTCAGAATTCCTCTCATATGAAATGGCCATCACGTGACTGGATTGCGATTGCCAAACTTTGAACATCCGCGTGAAACGAGAAACGCCGGGAATACGCCGGGAAACGCGGCAAGAGAAAAAGGAAGAGAGAGAGAAAGAGAGAGAGAGAGAGAGAGCGGATAGTACAGCAGGGGAAAGGAAAATCGACGAGATATATTCTTCGCGAATGATTTTCACTACGTATTTGATAGTTCGCGACTATGATCGACGGCTATGATAGCTGATTTATGACTGGTGTGAAAAATCCAGGCAGCTGCGCCAGGCTCCGTTCATATGAATAACGATTCGGTAAGAATCTGATTTGGAACGAAAGGAGCTTATCGCGCTGTATACGCGCATATCATATATCAAGATATGCCTGACATACATTCTGTGACTTTTGTGGTAAAAAAAAATATATATATTGTTCTTTATACTTTTTAAACAAAGAACGAACAGGAACAAATATTTAGAAAACAATAGATTGATTTCGCGACTTGCACGAACTTCGCTGGTCGGATCGCGTAAAGAATTAAATTTTGTGCGCAAATACTTTCTCTCTCTCTCTCTCTCTCTCTCTCTCAACGGTACACAATTGAAAGAGGGCTCTTTTCTGTATGATCGCGCAGATGACGATAATATCTCCGCCAATTTATCAACGCGCTGAAAGGATTTCATCCGCGCGAGTCCCGCGATCAATCCGGGATTAATGAACGAAACTCGCGGAGGAACGAACTGCGGATTCTGCCGCGAACGCGAGCGAGCGCGCGCGCGCGCGAGCGGGATGACCGCCACGTGATCTGATTGCAATCGGCGTGTTTTGAATGGCCATAGAAATTGAGAGCGGGCTGAGTGTAAAATCCCCGACCCGTTCGCGACGAGCACATCGCTTCTCGTGTCGAGTGTCCGTGACAGGATTTTCTCGAGAGCGGACCGCGTGTATAATCGTCAACACGCTGTGTTAAATTCTGTGCGCGCGGAATTGTTCCACATAAATGTTGTTGAAAACTTTTCCGCTGTTCCTCGCGCATCACGCGATTTTCACCGGGCGCGTTTGTGTAGCCGACAGAGATGTTTAAATTATCCTGTACTGTCCTTCGGATTAAACGCACCGCGGTTAATTCGAAGCGTGGGGGGGGGGAGGTCAGCCGTGTGTCCGCTGTTTCGTCCTGAGCTGAGACGCAAAAAGATATAAGTCCGAATAATTATATAAATTTTAAAAACTACTTAGAAATTTGAGAAAACATTGAATGAGTCTGGGAGATAAATTTTTAACTCGAAATACATGAACGCTTTGTATTTTGTTGTCATTCGGTTTAGAAAATACGAATTGTTTATATGCGAAATTACTGTAACTATAAGATCTTAAAAACTGTAACTATAAGATCTTGTAGATTTAATTTCCTGAATTGTTAAATTTGTGCGTTTTCTCAATTAGACCGATATGAAGAGAGAAAGACCATTATTTCTTCGAGACCCAAAATTATCTGCTTCTCAAAACGCGGGATTTACGTTAAATGGACCTGGTCACTTCTGCTAGGAATCAGGATTCGATTTTACGATTATCTTCTTCGGCACAGGTGTTACCGATTTCAGCGGGAGAGAGATCGGAATCTGGTCTTAATGTATTCATTCTTTTCTTGTTTCTTTTCGCCCCATTTCTTTCCTCAGTCTACAGAGATAACGGTATCGGGGTATCGAATCAGGCGGCATGCCAAATCGCACCCGCGGGAAGATAAAGAAAAAGAGGAAGACAATCGGTCGGGAAGAGGAGAAAAGAGAGAGAGGAAGCCGTTTCGCGAGGCTTCTCATAAAATTCCCCCACCTTTCTTAATCACCGTTCGCTTTAATGGCGCTTTTGAGGGAAATGGAACGAGAGGAAATTGTCGCGCCGGTAAGTGCCTCGATACAATCCGCCGCTTTTCCCCAACTCCGACATTGATGTCGCCGCGATTCAATTTTTACACCGGCGAGTGTCATTTTTCCGTTATCGGACCGCGGCGTTTAATGAACGCCGCGCCGGAGTATCACGTAACTGGATAATAACAATTTCCGAATCGTACGTCGTGCAATAATACTGTACAAAAGTTGATCAAAAATATACTATAAAAAGTTAAATGGGCGATAGCCTAGTAATAACCGTAAAAGCTGCAAATTATTTTTGCAGTTGATAAATGTCGATAAAAAAAAACAAAAAAAAACAGAGGATTTTGTAAGGATCTGACGCACGAGAATTACTTCTCCGATGATTCGAAATATTTGGCACACGCCTGCCAAAATACTGAAAAATAAATTGTGATAAAAATTAAAAAAAATCGACAACCATCAGCAGCGACACGGAATCGCAATCTCCCGTATCCGCAGAAAAACAATTCGAAAACAACGATTTTCTCCAGCGCAGAAGTTACACAAGATACAGAAATATATTGAAAAACCTGAAAGAGCTTCCTCCAGAAGAAAATGCGCTTTGTGACGCGACATTGAATAAAATTCGAAAATCGATGGAAATCTTGCGTGCGTCCCGTCGGAAGTCTCTCCCACGACGTGACGCGCGTCACGCGCGCGATTGTGATATTTTAATTAGCGCAAAGATAGGAGAGAACCGCTCTCCGCGAAGGATCTCATTAGAACATGAAGATAATTGACTCGGAGCACGCGCGACGTTCCGGCTCACGGTTGCGTCACGTCGGTGATTTGTGTGCTTTGCGCACAATCTCCTCCTTCCCTCGAATTTCGTGCGCGCTTACCTTCTCAGAGTCGCCAATCGTTGCTCCTGCGCCGTGATGTACCCGTTCAGCGTGTCAATCAGAACCGCTTCCGTTTCCAGCAATTCCTCCATGTCCGCCAGAGCGGTGTACAGTTCCGCCGCGACGTCGCGTGCCGTCAGCGACAACAGAATCATCGCGACGGCAGTGATCAGCAGAGTCGTCGTCCCTCTCATCTTCTTGCTGCAACCAAATGCAATCCGAACTGATCGAGGTATTTAACACGCAACCGGTTTAAAGTTTCAGATCGTTTTACGCTCTTCCGTAAAGCAAAAACATTTATTTTTATCTCAAATGATATGGGTAATATGTTGTGTAAGAGCGTACATACAATTATTGATTAATGATAACGCAAACAGCGTGAACGAAAGTCAAGAATAATGATTTTATCAGAATAAAAAGGACAAACTAAAACTAATTTCAAAATTAAAATACAAAAAATTATAATGTTTTACTTCCAACTTAAAAACTATATTGTTTTACTTCCAACAAACTTCATAAAATATGAATGTACGCAATTACATTAATTTGCGCCAGTTTTTTTTTTAAATTATCTTATTTGCAATGGATTAAAAATGAAACAATCTCGGCTTCATTATCCACACGCAATGTTTTATTTAAACAATCATAACGATTTGAATAATATATTATCTCCAGTTTAATCGCGCGTATTCATTCCCGCTAAAGTTTCGTCTCAAAAGTACTAGATGTAACTAAAACTGAACTTGCGCCAGAACACACCGATCCTATCTCGCGGGATCCCATTGTGTTCTTCGCAAAAGAGCGACCGTGAAACCGGGAGGGAGAAAAGCGCGCGTATCGGACGATCCCCGAAATTCTCCCACGAAAAGCGAAACTCTCTCCTTCTCTTCCCCGTTCGAAAGCCGCGCGCGCCGGGGATGATAATGTGTCACTATCCGCCCGTGTGGATTTGCGCGCGGTCGTGTTTGTGTTGCGAAAAGTTGCGCGACCATCGGCGGGATTGAAGTTTGCGCTGATCGTACAACTTACACCTGTCGGATCGACGATTTATTCCGTCACGCCGCGGGCGAACGGTTCCGTAAACTTTTCCCACCTTTTCCATTCGCGCCGTCCCTCTTAAGCCAGCCACAAGGATGGGTGGCCTATACCCCCGCGTCCCAATCCCCTTTCGCGTTTCCGCGCGCCAGGCGCGCGCTTCCACCCGTTCCACTCTGCGGCCGCGCTCAAGAGCCGTCCTCTCGTGACGAGAGGATTGAGAGAGCGAGAGCCGTGTCAATACTCGAATAACTCGGTGTGTCGCGACAGTCGATGCTCATTCATAGCGCGCGAACAGATTACGGGCGCTTTAAAGAGGTCTGAGAGACCACTTGGGAAACATTCATAAACGTTACACGTCGAGCTTAAGCCGTCGATGATAGCGTCCTTCTGTCCCGAGAGAGCGTATAATAAATGATTCCGGAACAATTTATGCGGAATATCTCGCGCGACGTTACAGACGACGTCGATATTATCATTGCGGTTACGATGTAGGTACTGTGTAAAAATATAATTTTCACAACCAATATTATCAGTTTAAATTAATATACAGATACCACATGTGGGCACCAATTTCAGTAATCGAATAAGAGAGATTCATCAGATAAATTAATAACCACAATAATGAATTGTTTAATTATAATTAATTGTTTATATTACAATTACGGTGCGCAATAATTAACTGTTGCAAACACATCGCCGTTATATAAATGTAATCCTCGAATTGAGCAAACGTATAAAGCCGTGCGGCTTTTTAAGGCCGGAGCGAAGAAACCGTACACATACATATATATATATATGTATATACATGCATACATACAACTTCCGCGACGCATAATAACTCTACTTCTTCCCGCGAGAAACAGGTGAGAAAAACGTGGTGGCAACGAAGTGACAGCGATCCTCGCTATTTTTCCGCCGGCGGCTTTTTTCGTTCATTCCTCTTTTCTGCGCCTTCCGACAACGACCCTAATTACGCGTACCGTAAATTGGCTCGTCGACTCCCCCCCTCTCTCTCTCGACCCCTCTCTCATTTCTTCCCCGCCGGTAATCGAGCTTGAAACCACCTTTGAGGTGAATTCAACGTGACCGCGTGGTCACGTGTACTCCACGCCGACAAAAGGCACGCGCGTTTGTTTCATACACTCAAAGGTGACACAAAGACGCCACTTTTCGGCGAAATCTCCTCCTCCGCACACACAGATTTTTACCGATTTTTACCGTGCGATCATTTTCCATCTTTTCTTTTTCTTAACGTTTTATTAACTTACTTTTAGAGAGTAACTTAACCCGTGCTCTCTTTTTCTCTTATTATTCTTCTCGGTTTTATCCGACGCTTTTTTGTCAGATCCTCGGTATAACGCTCTTTGCGGCGGGCGGGCGGATTAAAGCGCGCTTAGAGCAAGCTTCATTTTGAGGTTTTCCACTTTTTCACACGCTACTGAAAAATTAAAATTAAGAAGAAACGCGGAAAAATATTAAATGTAATTTGTGTCGCTCTTTTAAATAACTGAGATGTAAAATGAGACACAAAAAACGATTCCGAAAAATGTCCGGAATTAATTACCTAAATAATAAGCGGAATTCGCGCGAAAACATTCGTCACCTAGCAATATATATCTGTTTGTTCCGGAAATCTGAAAATAAGTTTTGCAATCTCTTTGCTCGACGTTGCCGCGCATCCGCGACAATTCGATTGCATTTTATCATATCGCAGTGGATAAACTGCGGAGAGGAAGTAAATAATTCTTTATTACGTCGCAATAACGGCCCCTTATACGCGTCGTAAAAGATTATAGCTTTCCGCGGAGAAGCTATTCATCGAGATCGACGTAAACAGAACGAATAATTTTATATCGCGAGATTTCTCGGCAAACGTCTACATGCATTTCTCGCATATTACTAAATATAAAAGACGCCGCGACAACGTGTCACAAGCAGCGGCATGGTTTTTCCTCTTTTTCTCTCTCGACCGCCAGCTTTTTTCCTCCTTTCGTACCACTTCCTTTTAAAACTTGAAGTCTCTCAGTTTCTCGGACCTACGCTCGGTACCTCGTTTCACGAGAAAGCTTTTTTCTTTCGTGAGAGAGAGAGAGAGCTGCTTAATTAATGCCGATCCTTCGGCGAGATTACCAGAAGCGCGGCCGAATTTCCGCTCCGGGCGGCGCGAATTCGCAAAAATTACTTCCACTTCCGCTATCCGCAACCCAAACCCGCGAGGATTTGGCGCTAATTAGCAATTAACCAACTCCGGGGCGTCCCCGCACAACGCGCGCGTGATACAATTTGCCAGCGCGGCGTCTCTCTTTGTTCATCTCTTGTTCATCGGATGCACGTGCGCGTTAACGCGCATTATTCATCGACAACGTGCGCCGTTTAGTTGGGATATTAATCAGCGATTGTTCGGAACGCGGGACGTGACTACGCGTGTCATTACAATGACACAGGAGAGAGTGAATGGGAGAGAAAGAGCGTGTGACGAAGAAATCAGCAATTTATACGATTACGGCGATTCTCCTCGATTGATTGCTCTCGCAAAAAAATTCGGGTAGCTTCTAAGCCGGGATATCAACGCGATTGACGCGTGCGTGTGTTTGTCTTACCGGCTCTTTTTTTTTTCGCGCGAGCGTGAATATCGCTAATATAAGAAGAGCAAAAAGACGGTGGCTTTGAGAGCGCGTTGCAGCTTCAAAATGGTAATTTCACGGCCTCGCGAGCATTTCGCCCGCGGCCAATTTAATTCCGGACGGATGATCGCGCCGTCTCGCTCCCTCCCCTCCCCGTTGCTGTCCCTTTTAGTTTTCTCCGTTTCCCGCCTTTGTCTATATCCCGATCCGGGATGTCATCCGATTCCGCTCGTTCGAACTCGTTATATACCCCGGGCGCGACCTTGCGACTTTTCCATTGCGTTCGCTCTCTCGTTTCTTTTTCGAAGGATTCGTCTCTCCTCTCTTCCCCTCCCCGCCCGATCCTGCCGCTCTCGCGCCTCTGTACCATCGACTTTCCCGCTCCCTTTCTATTTTTTTTCTCACACCGGCGCGAACGGCGCGCTTTCTATCCCCTCGAATTATTTCGATGGAAATTGCTTCTCGTTAGTATCGATCCGCGTTTATAGTACGCGAAACTTTCCGAGAGAGTCATTAAAATTTCTTAGAACTTTTCATTATACATCTGCACAAAAGTACACATATACATACATATATAGACGTATTGTCTGAAAGAAACAAAAAAAAAAAAAACAATTCACAAGACAGTTATTTGAACGATTCATTATAATAAATGACGGACTGTGCCGTGAAATAAATTGTTTATTACAAGCGACGCGTCCCGATCACGAAGTTATGTCCGCCGAAAATTTCTCCCATATCCATCATTCTATACACACCAAATCAAATTAATTTAATATCGAAGGGCTCTTATTATTCCGGTCCCGTCAGGATTCTCACGGCTCGGAATTCTAACGAGAAATTCCCTTCGACTAAGTTCATCGATTCTATACCTCATTGAATCTACTCGTCACAGCCGAATTGGACAAATAAGTCGGGGACACTCGGTGTGGGGTAACAATAATAATAATAATAATATTTATGGTCTTCTCGTGTTGGTTGCAAAACTACAAGAAAACTTTAAGAGAAATTGTTAACATTCAAGAGTTTGTTTTTTTTTCTCTAGGGAGGAGACAAAGTTTCTTGAATACTTAAAGTTTATAATTTATACATACCCCAAGTACATATAAATAACGATATTAAATGAGATTAAATAATTTTTTTTTTTATCGTTGCACGTTTTTCTGATCATTGCTCGAGTCGATTTATCGAGCGACAACTGTCTTTCGCCGTAGGTCGTACAAGATCTCGTGAGTTACTGAGCTCTTGATAGTCGAAGTAATGTATATTCCGTGAAATTTCGAAACTCGAAGCCATTGCGCCTCGATGCGTCGCGCGGTCACTTGCAAGTGCCGCGCTTGTAAGATGAGAGGCGAACTTGGCGCGCGGCGCATATCCCTCGGTAATTAAACTTAAACTTCTTGGAGAGCGATATTGTGTATGTATATAGACGTTCCGGAGCGCGGGCGACGTATCACAGAATATTTCGTTAGTAAGTTTCGGCCTAAAGGGAGGTTGATTTTCCAGAGAAGTAGGAAAGTGCAACAAGCGTCATAACGGACGTCAAACACGACTTCGCAAAAATCTTAAATCAAGTTCCAAGTCTCGCTGCTTTTAACACCACGTAGAATATCGCGATACGGATTTTTTCCAGCTATTTTACATTAAAATTTTTAGTTTTGTACAAACATGGAAATTATTTAATTAGGTTTTCATGAACATTTTTATTTCGTTTCAATTACCCACATCACTGTCGAGAATAAATTAGCTATCCGCTCTTTTAAAACCGCTTTTCTACGTGAATCATCCGGGAGTTTATTCGCAAAAGTTCGCAAAAAATTTGCCAATTGCAAAGATTTTTATTTTTTATTTTTTTTTTCACAAATACAATTGCCGCGCTGTCGAACGGCGTTGACATCACCGAGATATATCTGCGAAAGTTGCACGGTGCAATCGCTCGACCTGCCTTTTTCGTGTACAGTGCGTAGCTGTCGCTCGCGAATGTAAACTGGCTGTTTACACGAGCTGCGAACTAGTAGACGATGAATTATTCGCAGCCACCTACCCGGTTACTTTCTCGTTACATCGACGTTACAAAGTGGGATCGTTTAATATCGGGAAAAGACCTCCGGTGAATTCAGTCTGACACGAAGAAGGTAATCGAAGCGTGTCATTCCGATTAAATTAATAGAAAAAAAATGTGTACAGCTTTAGTAACAAACTGACGGATAAAACGTATGGAAATATAAGTCAAAAATTAGACCAAAGTCGAGCGAAAATTATAAAAATAAAATATACACAACGAATATGAGATATAAAATTATCGAGCGAAATAATATTCTTGTCAATTTAAATTAACCGTGCGAAATTCAATTTGTTACGTTCAATCGCGTCTTGATCTCTAAATTTTATTCGCGCATTAAAAGGTCATGTATATTAAATATATAATTTATAATTGAAAAAAAATTTTATAAAATTATTAATCCAAATAATTTATACACACAGACAGCGCACACGCGCCCCATAGAGAAAGAGTATATTTCATTTGCAGAATTTAATTTTACTCGGATGACGAGAGAGTATGAGCAAGAGAGAGTATATTGAAATAACGAATGGAACGGATGGAAAAGTGCGGATAAAAGGAGCAAGACAATACAGAGTCGATGGACTGCGGTTTCCGCGTTGTGTGTGTCCCTTCGTCTCCTTCCCGTGAGCTTTCAACGTTTGTTTCTCCGGAGAGGAAAAGACCCGGATGGGTATGCGCGCACACACACACACAGTCGTACGGTGAGGGGGAGGGGGAGGAGAGAGAAAAGAGAACGTGGAGATCAGTTTCCAGGTTTTTTTTCTCTCCTTCTCGGAGGTTTTCTATCGACATCCGTGAGGCTGTCCGACCCGCGGCGAAATGCCGGAACGTCCACCGGGGATGGGCTTATCGAACCGGCAACCGTTTCCCCATTTTATTTCGCGGCGAGGTTCTCGTTCTCGGATTTTTATCGCCGCTCGCGCAGCTACGCGTGTCGTTTCTCTCGCGTGTTCCGCATTTCTACGACGAGAGACCTTCCAACATATTTCTTCCCTTCCTTTTTCCCTTCTATACGTAAATGTTACGGGCATTGAAAATCAGATGTGACGATCAAATCACAGCGTAGTCCTCTCTTCCCTCAACGTCTGCGGACTTCGCAGTTCGCTCGCGTTGTAATGTGCATCGCAAAGTTAATACAGTAGGAACTCCAGTAATTTCGAGAAGGGGACTGGATTCTTTCTAGAATTCGAAATTATTTTCTTCCCCTTCCAGCAACCAACTGAGTAGCAAGAGACGAAAGATACGCAGTCACTCAAGAATATCGGAAAATGTCATGAATAGTGGGGGAAACTATTGGCCCGCCTATCAAGGAGAAGTCAAAATTGCTCGAAATTACTGGAGTTCTACTGGTAGCTCGTTCTGCTTCTTCAGCTTGTGAATGAACGAGAAACCGCGGAAAAGAACTGCCGACTAAAATCTTCGGCGAAATAACCATTTTTCTTCGTGTCGAGCGCTTTCTCAGTCCATTCGATGTCTCGACGACATCTCGAAGATAAAGAAAGTAAAGAAGGATAAAATATTACGAAAGTAACCACGAAGTAATTACGGACGTTTTCTCTCTGAGGTAACTTTTATCGCGCGACTCTAATGTTATCAATATTGTACTACGCTCTTGATGCTCTGAGCGAAGTGATGTGTCAGCGGAAATTTCCTAATATCTCTTTTCCCGACGAGGAGAGGTGACTTTGCGACAGGACAACTCTCGCTACGGTCGAATTAAAGTTCTTCTTCTCGTAAGATTCGACTCGACGCACTGCAGATTCTAATTTTCTATTTAATTTCTGCAGGTTACGCTCAGAGTCCAGATGACAAAGTTCATAGTTTGTCGAGAAGCGAAGTTCGCGACTCAATTTTCTTTCTTCCATTAAACTTTATAGAATATATACACAGAGAGACGTGTACGTACTATATACGCATATATGTGGGAATGTAAGACACATGATACAGGTGTGTAGATCTAATCGATTCGAAAAGCGTTTAAATAATTCCGTTGAACTCACGTCAATGTTTATCTCTTCGAGACAGCGTTTGGTTTATATTGTAAATGTCTGTATGTAAATATCGACGTTGCTGACTTTCCGCGCAGTTGTTGTTTCTCTCTCTTTATCGTTCGACACTTGTTTTGAAACTGTTGTTTCGCTTCTTTTTTTTTTTTCGGTTGTTTGTCAAGCGCTTTTGACGTAAAGCCGGTCCTTCGCGCGTCACGAAAAGAGGCAAGTTCGACGAAAGGACGCGTGTCGGAGTTTGAAAAGACGCGCATCTCCGACGAGACAATTTGCGACAATAGCCGCGCGGCATATTCGAAGATATTTATAACAAATATCACGCAAAGCTCTCGAAGACAGTGTGCGTTAAATTTTATTTTCCTCGCGCATTTCCTCTTACATATATTTTTATGTAACATGTACATCACGCGCTGTTTGTACCAACTCTTTCCATTGAATTGCCGAGCAGGCCGTTAGCGCGCGAAACGTTGTCCCTTGCACGTGGGTACACGCTCGTTTCGCGGATCTTGATTAATTAATTAACAACTCGTTAATTATTACGAATATCGCAAAGTGAGAAAAGATTGTTCGACTTAGTGTAAAAACCTTTCCCGCGGGATACAACTGTTATCGGACACCTTGTATTCTCCGAGGCTTTGTGAAATAAATTTGTGTAACAACGTTCATTATTTATACAATTTTACATAGCAAAGAAATTATCTCGTCTGAAAAAAAATAAAAATAAAAATAAAACCAAGCGAAAGATTACGTTGCGCGAGTTTGATCCGAACGGAAACTGAATAATTCACAAGTGTAAAATGACCCGAGGAGAAAATTGTAATTGGCCGCCATTGTTTCTGCGATCTTTTCTCGGTTTTCCTCTTTTTTATCATGTGCCACGTCGTGCTCTTTTTGTTTCTTTAAATTACAGAGAACGCGCGCACGTGAAGCAGCGCGCAAAGACGTGTACTTTAACGTACTTTCGTATAAAAGTAATTGATTTCATCTGTTTTCGCGGTGTTTTGTTGCATGCTTTTATTCCGTCGAATAAAAGCACCCTTTCCTCCCCCGCGCCCCCTCTTCCCGTTAACCTGCTCTTATGTCCTGCACTCTTTAAATTAAAGAGGATGTGCGCCGAATGAGTGTCACCTTTCTCGCACACCCGGGAGTTTTCGCGTCTCCTCTTTTCAATTAAATCACGTAAAAGGATCGTCAACACAAAACAGAGCAGGAACGGGAGATTTAAAAACAAATTACTTTTCAGAACGTTGTCATCATCAGTATATAACGCGAAAATATATCAAATAAAATATCGCACACACGTTCCGCACTGTCGAGACAATCACATAATGTATGTAAAGCAACAACAAGAATAACAGTCGTGCATAAACATCGCGTTCTCCGGCGAAATAAATAAAAAAATACGCGCTCGCGCGCGTGTTTTGTGCAAATAACAACACAACGTATAATTCTAAAACTAATATTAATATATACGTAAATTTTATCTGCGCAATGTGGAAGTAAATAATAAGATTATGAAATTGCACCGTAATTCGCGACAGTTTTTTTTGTTGAAAAAAATGCATTGAATTTATTACTGATCGTTTTTGTTTTTTTTTTTTTTTTTTTTTTTTGTTTATCGCTTTTCTCTCCGTGTCTCGGTGATACATTACGTAATTAAATGTAACTTAATCACGTAACATGCAAATTTACTACAATATTTTCACTCTCGCAAATCTATGCGGGACTATAAAAGCGCTCGTTCTCGTAATTTGCGAGATTTGAAACTGGTGCGTAAATCCTGCACAAGGTGCGCGCACGTAGTACGCGCGCGCATGATGCTGTTCTCTCCGTGGCGAAATTTCACAGCGTGCGTAACAGACTTCCGCTCGGCGGAAATGCTCGATGCATCGGCTTCATTCCGGATTCATTCGGAAAATGAATTTTAGATTACAAGCACAAGCTGCATATTCGCGGTTGCACCTGTGCAACCCCCGTCGCTCTCTCCCTCTTTCTCACCGCGACGCAAAACCGCGCCGTTCGTAATTCGTAGAGCGCGCGCGGCGACGGCGGGGCACCATTGCTCACGTACACGTTTAAATAAATAAGCAAATAAATGAACAAACAAAGCCCGAGAATTGCAAGTTCTGCGTCATTCTGTTGAATGCTCGCTCGAGCACGCGCCGCGTGCGCGGGCGCAGTTTATTATTGCATTTAACCCACTAATGCATCGCGTTGCTCTCTCTCTCTCCCTCTCTCCCTTTCTCTCGATCGACATACTGAAATTCAATAAAGGCTTTATTGATGAAATCGGATATGGTAAAATGTATAGTCCTTCCGCGAAGCGAAATGACCGATTCGACGAGTAACAATTAAGGCAAATGTTTCAGTAATTTCGTGGGTGAAACGCGAATTCGATATGTATGCGCGGCATTAATGCATTTCAACATCGAATCCTCCACCAGGCCAAGGATCGGACCAGCGGAGAGACCGATTTAATCAGCTGTTCGCGGCCGACTAATGCAAGTCGACGAGATGCGCGCGCGTCATCGAGTTGCAACCGTGGTAAAATAATCAGCTGATGATTCCACTAGCGTAGCGGGATTTGCCAGCGATGCGCCGCTACAAGCTCGAGGCGTCGTTTATAAACGCGCACTTCCCCGGGTTCCTCCGGCCGCTGGTTTATTATGTCCTTCCTTTGTACCATTATGCTCCGCCACCGCCCATTTGTCACCGACCTGGTCTCACGTATTATGCGTATGCCGCGTAATGTAGTGCATCACAGAGAGAGAGAGAGAGAGA
>QVNV01001092.1:0-12942 GCA_014825455.1 Pseudomyrmex pallidus | reverse complement strand
CAATAAATGTGCATTATGAAAAATGAGCGGTGATGTTTTCACTGTCACAGCGAATTTCAAAAAATATTCAAAGAAATTGTTATTTGACATTGTTCCACGACCTTCTAACCTTTAATAAATTCAAAGTGTTGTTTTGTATCAAAAGAGAATCCCAAAAAGGCTGGGAAGAAGACGTTAATATCATAAACTCTTCCGAAAGTATTTCGTTCAATGACATTAGAATGTTTGAAGATCGTGATAACGTGATTTTGATGATATACAAAATATCTCAGATAGAATGTTGCTAATTTGTGCAAAAAATTTTGAAAGCAATCATAATAATCTTTTAATATATTTTAAAACTACATAAAAATATTTTTTTTTTCTAATTAAACATGTATTTCTACTTTTAATTGATTAAACTTGCATCTTACAGTTTTGTCGCTGGAGTTTGCTTCTCACTGGAATTGCTTATGGTGCGTTCCATCAGCGAAGATATAGTAAAATTGAAAATGCTCGCAGAGAAGAAGAGTTGAGAACTAAACCTGAGCGTGATGCTAAGCTAGCAGAAGAGAGAAGACGTGCTTTACTAGGTAAAAGACTTCCAATTTTGTAGTTATATCCAGTATGTAATACATCAGCATAAAAATTGTAGGATATTACTCTTTCCTTTACATATTTCATTACTCAAGTCCTGCAAATATAAAAATATAATTTGTAAATGTTATATAGATTTTATACAAAACTGTCACAAATTTTTTCTTTTTTTTCAGCTGAGCAAAAAATGATAGACGAATTAATAACTCCAGCTCCTAAATAGCCACCATCTTAATGCGTTTGTTCATTGTGAAATATTAACACTTTGTATCTATAAAACTAGTCGAACACATACTGTTGGAATGTCACATTATTACATTCACAGATAATAAATTCTGTATTGTACAAAAACCTCCAATAAAAAGATCTGTGACGATTATGTAACATGAGATTTAATTATTTGAGATGAGCATGTGTTATAATTATATATACCTTAAATTGCATACATGCTGAGAATGTATTTCTTACCGTTTGATGAATTATATTAAGTAAAAAAAAATTACTCGCCCGAACAGGGACTTGAACCCTGGACCCTCAGATTAAAAGTCTGATGCTCTACCGACTGAGCTATCCGGGCTCTTATCTGAGGTCTCCCACAAATTTAAATTGTGTTAGAGATATACATTTTCACGCACAAACATATATGTACATGTAAATTTTTAATTATTACAAAAAATCTTAACGTGATCATAAACAATTTTGGGTTTTTCGAAATTCCACTAAATCAAATAAAATCAATTTTTTTAATACATGTGTTTGAATGCAAAATTTCTACAAGAGTTTATAAAGAAAAAATATTATTTTATGAAAAATACTCTTTCTCTCACAGAAAGAGTACAATAAATTTATTATACGTGTAACTTGAGTATAGAAAAGCAAGTTTGTGTAAATGATCAGCTGTTCTGTTTTTTGCAACATTCAATATAATATGTATATATTACATCGATATAACAAAACAAATTACAAAATATACATATATATATATATATTGTATATGCAATGTAAAAATTATTACTTTTTTCAAATAAGTAAATGATGTTGACACAACATTGTATAAAAATAAAGATTATTTCAGATAAGTACCTGAACAAATATGATCTCTTTAGGTAACAATAAAAACAAGATACACATCTTTACATTTATTATATTGTCATGAATGTTTCGCAATTTTTGTTCCCATGGTCGTTGTTCGTTTTACACTTTGGAAGCCGGAATCACTTGCGTCTTGTTGTCCTTAGTAATGAGTTGCAGAAGAGAACCATTAGCAGGTCGACCTTGATTCTGTGACCACTCCCAGAACAAACTATAGAAAAAATATGAAACAGAAGAACAAATATGTATAAAACTCCAAATTATAAAATCAAACATTAGTTTCATGTGCGAAAGTGTTATCTTACTTTGACACAAAGTCAAGTGGAGTCCAGGTGCTCGTATCAGCATTGGGCATCCACTTTCTATTCATTGGCGTATCCAAAGTAACAGGTAGTATAGCGACTACCAAACTATCGTCTGGAAGTCCGCTGTTTTTGGCAGCCAAGGAACTTGTCAGCTGATGAACCGCCGCCTTTGCCATACCGTAGCCGATCATACCTGATCGAGTAAAATCATTATTTGTTTTTTAGCAAATATCGAAAACTGTGTATGTGAAAATGATTTTCCTTCGACAAGAGACCTGGTGTTCCTTCCAATGCCGCTTTGGCACCGGTCAACGTGAGGAAGCCCCCCTTCTTCAAGTATTCAGCCGCGATGTTAGCTGCTAAAACCGAACTCCAAACGCTCTGTTTCCACATGAGATCGCAATTCTTTACAAAATCTTTGTGGATTGCATTACCACCCGCCCATCCCCCAGCTACGCAAATAATACCGTCAACTTTCTCATCTTTCAATGTATCCTTGATTTGAGCCAAAACTTCCACTTGCTAAGGATGATAGAAAAATGTAATGCTTTTTGTTTTAAATTAAATCACAAAAAAAATTACAAGGTTATATAAAAACCATTATACCTGCTGTTGCCAATTATTCTCTGGATTTACTATGATATTTGCATCAGCTTGTTCATTTGGTTTCATATCAATGGAACCAACCCACTAAAAATTACAATACAATGCAATAATCCAACCAATGCAAATTAACACATGTGTCAATTTAGATGTTTTTCTTATAATAACAAATAACTAAAATACAGAAAAATATTAATTATAAGTATGTAGAAATATCTTTAATAAACAATTACCTAATCCAAAAATAAAGTATTAAATATCATAGTATAATAATCTTATAAGAAACATGGTAAAAATAAGTTTTATCAACAAAATGATTATTAATAAAATAAATACTCGCATTTTGAAACAAAATTAATAATCTTAATATTTAGTTCTAGCAAACAGAGCATTTTCTAGACTTTTGTGAAAGGATTTGCTTAGTTGCATTAGCAACCTTGGAACACATAGTTTTTATGCAATATCCTTCAGATTGTTGACTACTATCTGTATGCATATCTAACTAAAGCAATAAATTAAGTCTCATTTAAAGAGAAATATTGAAAATTATAGTTTGATCGAAACATACAAAAGCATCTCTTTCTGAAATTGATTACAAAAATATATACTGATCTTTAAATGTTTAATTTTAAAATTGTCTTGAGATTTCAACAAATCTCTCACAAACAAACTCGATTACTTAATAGCTAAAACCGCTTATTATATCACATTTAACGAAGTAAACATGGTTTCAAAACAAGCTACACTGATAACGATTTGAGATAAATCCAAGCAAGATTCAAGTTGAATCTTGGTTTGAATAATGGCAGCGTCTTTAAATCGCAGCTTTGACAGTTTAGCATTAGCGTACAACAACTTTGTAAACAATTTTAATTCTAAGACACATGTAATTTCGAATCGTCCCGCGAAATGTGTACGAAAATCACCGGGAAAATTGAGAAGGAAAAAAAGTTGACTGCCGTTTTGATCGAATCATATGTTACGGCACTCCCGAAAAAAAGACATTTTTACGTAGTGTGACAAGTTGCATACCGTAACGTAAAAACAGTATATTTACGTTGTTTTATTTAACTGCTTAACGAATTTTCGTGGCAAAACATGTGACAATCAAGTTTTTGGCAATATGCCGATGAGACCAGCGCGCGATTAATCGAATTAATGTTGTATTCAAATAATACAACGAGTGAGTTTTGTTACTCACCCAATTTTGCGACTTAAATTGCGAGATGCAGGCCGAGCCAAGAGCACCCTTGCCTCCGTACACAATTACACGTCCGAGTACGGTGCTCATTGTTAGATAAGTGAGAGCAAACAATCCTCGGAGGTCGGCGATCACTGACAGCCGGACAACACGACTCCGATCAAGATGTTCCGGAAAGATTCCGGAAGAAGTGTCACACACAACTAGATTGCCGACTCTTTCAATGAATTATTCGCGCGTTCTTCTCACATGCCCGCCAGTTGACGCTGCAGTCGACCAATGGTGATCACTCGCCTCGCTTAAGGCCGAAACGCATGACGATTATCATTGTAGTTGCGAACGCAGCCTTTAATCCTTTCACCGTCTCTCGCGAGAGTAGCCGTGGCAACATCGCGGCCTGCGATTGCGCCGACTACCCAGCAGGCGGCACGCGATATCGCGAAATGATTTCGCTCGCATTCAATCGGGAGGAGCGTAGGTCGGTCTAGTGTGACGTCACGTTCGTCATCAGCCTAGTTGGGTTAGGTTTTACGCTGGAAATTCTAACGACAAATTTTTTGTTTGACGATTGATGTTTTCCCCGTGTCGTGTTCCGCCGTAGTTGAGCGACGCCAAGGTGCACACCTTCAGTGACAGCCAGCTGTCGCTTTCCACGGAGCGAAACGGTCGAGCGAGAAGCCCACGTAGCTCGACGTATATGAGATTTTAAACGGAAAATGAGTCGACATGAAGGTACGTACACTGCGTGCACTGCGCTTTCGTACTTTGACGAGTCAGCCTGCGAGACACCCGTTCAGCGGATATAATCACGCGGAACGGGAAATTGTGTCGCCGCGGACTATCGTGTCGCAGGAGTGCGAGAACGTTTCCCGAAGATCAAACGGGCTCGTCAAACAGCGGGAACGTCCTTTTAACACGGACGGTATTCCCGTGGCCCGTGTGCGGACCTAATGTCAGAGGCCAGATGGCAGCACGCGGTGAAAATTCACGCGAATTTCTGCGGATTTGCGATGTTTTCCCGAAAAAATCGTTCGATTTTCGCGATGACGACCAATTTTGGAAACGTCCCGCCCCACCGTCCGATCGCTGACCACCCCATCTGATCAGCTGTCAGACGGTCTTTCTATCCTTCCTCAGATGACTACCTCTTTTAGACCAGTCAGCCCCTTCTCCTGATGATGAGTCTTCTCTTTGCAGAACATATTGGATGCTTATTTTCATGTGTTATCACAATTTCCTGGCATGAAACCACTTATACAGTTGATCAAAAAAAGTTTTCCACCATGACCCATGTCCTTTGTGTGGTCTCACATCTTATTGTCTTCTTCAGGGATATAGTATCATTGTTTAATGTGTGTCATAAAAATAACACTCCTGTAACCAAGCATGTTGCTTTTAAACAGTTGTTAAATTAATTTCTTGAGAATTTTGTGAGCAATATCAGATGCTCGTGTGTAAACTTAATTAGAGTCGAAGAAAATATCTGCACTTTGTATGTGTAAAACTTTATTTTTTCAGTTCACAATTAAACATGTTATATTTGTTATATAATTATCACTTGTCTCTAGTATGAAGATAATAGATAAGCATTTAGAAAGATATTTAGTATGTTCCCAAATATTTCACACATGGAATTTATTTATATTAGTTATATAAATCAAAGTTTTTTGTTGCTAAAGAAATAAATATAAATGTATGCAACATACAGATTCATATTTTTTTTTCCATAAAATATTAAACTCAGTCTTATTCTCAATGTGTGTCTCTTTATATTCAGGTAGCATATATTGTTTCAAATTCCTGCTTTTCATTGTTACTACAGGACTATGACTCGCTTTGTATTGCTATTTATAGTTGCAGTCATCTGACTCTTACTATAGTAGCAATTTATCTTATTAGCAAGGTAAAAAAAAAAGTGTTTTATATATCTTTTGTTCATACTGTAGAAACAACCAACTCTATTCAGAAGTACTACACACAACACATGATGTGTTTTGTAATTAAAATGAAGTATTACATATTTTACTTATATTATCAAATTTTCAACAGTTGTAGACATTTAGTTATTTAACAGTTACGGACATATTTTCACGTCAAGATTTTTAAGGCATGATTTTATAATAAATTTCCTCATTAATTACTTCATTATGTTTCTTTATATAAGTAGTTTTTGTCTATTTCTTTCTTTTCTTCTTCTTTGTATAAATAGAAAACACTTTGGATGGTACTTGACATTATTATGTATAAGAAAATACATGTTATAAGAAACGGAGCAACATGTAAACATATCTTAATATTAATTTTCTATATTGTGTGCGTGAGAATGTGCTACGATATCTAACATTAAGTAGATTCCGATGTTTACAAAAACACAATTATTGATATTTTATTATTCAAGTTTTGAACTGTTTATCTATTTTTAAAGAATAGTTCTTTTACATCTATTTACCTTAACTTAATGTGTGTTTATTTTAGGCGTAAGCTGTGATTCCTGCTTAAAGGGAAATTTTCGGGGTCGTAGATACAAGTGCCTTGTATGCTACGATTATGATCTATGTGCCAGCTGTTACGAGGGAGGCGCCAGTACTACACGCCACCTCGCTGAACATCCCATGCAGTGCATACTTACCAGATCTGACTTTGGTAAGTGCTTTTTTTTATAAAAAAAAACAATTGGAAAAGTGTACAACATTCACTTATTTGCTATTTATATATATATTCAGTGATAATAAAATTATATAAGTGTAAAAAATCTTGTATTATTACCTTGTCTTTGTTGTTTATTATTTTTGTATATTATATTGAATTTAAATCTGTTTCATGATCGATTTTTTTTTCAATAGAATTATACTATGGTGGTGAAGGAGTAAGTGTCGAACAGCCTCAATCTTTAACCTGTCCTTATTGTTCGAAAATGGGTTTCACTGAGGCTACGCTCCAAGAACACGTTGCTGCTGATCATCCCGATATATCATTCGAAGTTGTAAGTAAAACAACTTATACAAAAGTATATGTATATTGTACATGATATAAAGTATCTATGATCACAGTGTACATATTTATAAAAATGTTATAAAATACACGTTTTTATGTATATAAATAGTTGCACTGTACGTTAATTTTGTGTATTTTTGCAGGTTTGTCCAGTATGCGCGGCAGTGCCAGGTGGTGATCCAAATCATGTAACCGATGATTTTGCTGGCCACCTAACATTAGAGCATCGTAGTGGACCAAGGGACCTGATCTCTTTTCTAGATGAACCGTCTGCAAGTAGGCATGGCGTTAGACGGATACCACATCCGTCCAGGGCTGTTGGTGCGCCGCGCACACGTAGGTATGTAACAAGGAGCTGCAGATTTTTGGTAAACAATTAAACTTGTTCATTGATGTTCAATATTCTTTTATAGAATATTTTTAATTACACGAATCAAATTTAATTTTTCTTCCGTTAAAATAAATTTAGTATCAAATTTATTAAATTATTCTTGTATAATTTTTTGTTATCTCTGTTAATGATAATATAATTTTTAGAAAAACACGTTAATTTACATATTTTTGTAGTATTAGGTATTTTCTATGAATTCATGTGTATATTCATATACTAACACAAGACTTACAATAATTGTCTTACTACATACTCTCAAAAAAACAAATTAATTCATTATATTGTTCAATAACAAGTAATCAGCCACAATTTCTTGTTGTCATCACATCATCTTAGATAATGTTCATTGGAGTGATCATTGGACCTGCAGGTCCAACATGCATTTCAGTTCATCTGGAGGACTAAGCCCTAGTAATCGAGAAGGCATAGACCCAATTGCCGAATTATTATCTCAGTTGTCGGGAGTGCGTAGAAGCGGCGGAGGAAGTGGACAGAGTTCATCCGCTCCGTCACAACTACAACAATTACAAATGCAATTGCAATTAGAACGACAACAAGTCCGGGTATAGATAAATCTTATTATGATAAAAAAATAAATAAATAAATATGCGTGTTTGCTAATAATGCATGTTTTGCTCAATTTTTTTCTTAAATGACTGCAAACTACTCTTTACATTCAAGATATGCTGCATATATACATTTTATAAGCAATATTAAAACCACTGGAATAAAATATTATTACTTTTTAGGCTACTAGACAACAACTCGAACGATTACCGAGGAGACAGACACAAGTGATTGGTTCGGTAAGTGGTGGAGGTAGCGGAGGTGGTAGTGGCAGCAGTGGTGGTCATTCTACTACTTTGGCGGCATCAAATAACACAAGTAGTAACAATAATGTGACTAATACAGCCAATTCGTCCGGTGTATCTTCTACCAATTCACAGAACGCTATGTTCCTGTTACCCAGGTGTGTGTCTCTCTTATATATATTAATTAACGTTTATATATGATGATATTTTCTGTAAATGCTAAAACAAGATGGAGTTGTTAAATAGAAAAAATTTAATCAATTTTATAAGTGTAGTTTATGAAGTAGTTATTTAACATTGAAATATCTTTTTGATACATCACATCTAAATGTGTGATTTTTTTTTTTCATTATGTTTGTACAGATGCATTACGACTACGCTTTCTGATTCACAACTGCAAAATATTGAACGTGAGAGTGCAAACAGGAGCCTCTTTGCACGTGAACTCATCGTCGGAATGCTCGCCTTCTCGTTCTCAGAATTGATGCAATATCAGTGTGTAGTACAAACCCCGGCGTCAAGTGCAACCACTGCTACAACCAGCCCTGAAACACCGAACGCTAACACTTCCATCGTTCCCATGAAAAAATTGAGTCTAGCTCAGGAGACGAAAAGGGAACAAGCAACAAGTAAACACGTGACACCACAAGCGTCTGTGCAACAACAACAACAGCAGCAGCAGCCACAACAAAAAGAACAACACAATCTACAGGCCACAGCCACTGTTGCTGCTGCTACTGGCAACGTGAGTTCAGGCCTGCAAAATCAGGGTTTACCTTCGAATCCTAATAGCATTGCGACTCAAAATCCACCTATAGTCCAAACACTGATGCATAGTGTGTTACCTCAGCCATTGGTAAGAATTTCTATTTATTAATTTATTAATTTTGAATTATTTTTCGAAACTGCTATGTTTTTTAGATAATTAAAATTGTAAAAGCAAAAATTAACTTATTTAAGACTCTTTTAGTTACATAAAAATTACGTTATTTCAAGATCTGTCCCAAACATAATATTTTTGAGATGATAACAGAAAAAATGCACAGTAATAAATTTAAATATTAGCGACTTCAATAAAATTTCGTGTGATATAGGTATTACAGCAACCACTGCCGCCACCAATTAGGAATACCGGCACTGGCACTATCAGGGAACCGATAGCAGCTCCTGCGCCTGCTTACCTAAGAGGCGGAGTGGGTTCGGTCGGAGTGACAGGCTCTTCGCGTAGAAAGCCAGTTAGGGCAGTAGATGGCAGAAATCAATCTACGGAACCGCCGCCCCCACACTAACCCCTCCTTAGCCCATGTATCCCATCCACCCTGATTCCTTACACAGGACCCTCTAGCACTAGTCCTAGCACTGTTTAGAACACCTCATCATTATTGTTATTATAATAATATTATATATTCTCTTGGCTGCGCCTCCTTCATCTTCATCCTTATCCTCTTGTGCCCTATTACTATTACTACTTTCCCGAACTTTAATCTCGCCATCTTTGCTGTTTACGTGACATGGAACAAGGGCAAGGGCTGATTTACCGGCCGCTGAAATATATTTGCGAATAACACTGTACATAACTCACTTCTTGCAGTTATGCTCGGAATGTAGAGTTCGTTCGCGCGTGTACTACTTCTTCGAGCGAGTCTTGCCACGTTCTTCCACGCTGCCACCACACGGTATGGCGTTAATCTCCTATCCGCCGGAGCGCAAGTGTTGTGAACAAACGTAAAACAGAAACCAGCTTTAAAAAAGAAAAGAGGACAGAGTGACATTAGCGTTTACTGTTCGGTTATTGGAGTCGGCGGGACGGGCACGCATGTACTGCAGGATATATATATACACATACATAAAATACATACACACATATACACACACACACACACACACACACACATATATATTATATATATACTGTATTGTGATCCAGTAAAGTTAGAGTGTATACAAGAGTGATGCTTTTCCAAATTCATTGTATACAATTACACACGTTTTGTTGTTATGATACGTGTGAAGTGCCAGACATCATTATCGGTTCATATGCGCGATGGAAAAAAAATTACGTCGAACAATCAACCGCTAATGTGCTATGTACTTTAAAAGAAACATGATACGCGTTTTGCAAATAAAAATACACCGATGCAAAATCATGCCTGGGTTGGTCCGTATAATAAACTCTTCAGCACTTTTTTTTGACTGTTTTTTCGCTCCACCCTCCGGATGTAATTTGTTTTTTTTTTTTTTTCGGTGCACTAGAAGTTGGAAACTGGTACACGAGACAACGGAGTAGAGATACATACTAATGTCACGAAGAATGTAACGGTATGAGAGAACAGAATTGTTGCAATTTTTGAGACATTCACTTAGATTACATTTCTCGTTATAATCCTGTAATATGCTTTATAATCAATAAATCATTGGTATGATGAAAAAGGAAGCAAATTATTTGTAGTTTATATAAACTTCCGTCATCTTTTAATTCATTTTAAATGTATGTATTTTCGTAACACGCTAAGTCGAAGAAGAAGTTATAATAAAAATATAAGACAGAAGATATACAAAGTTTTACGTGCAAAAAAAAAAAAGAATTTCTCTTAAAACAGAAGACGCACTTGAAGTTAATGCAATTTGAAAAGATTTTGGCACTGACGGACCATCCCTTGGCACGCGTATACAAAAAAAAATGTCATAAAGTGGAGAGATTACAACTAATGTAAAAAATTATTATTTTACGGCAACTTTACGCCTCATACTCTTTAGTGCCTATTGATATATATTTTTAATGTTTCTCTAATATTTAAATATTTCATCTTATTTTTCCAAATACATGTATTATATATATAATTGTACATTATAACGTGGGACTTTGGACATGAAGTTTTTGCGAAATAAATTTTTTGTTGTAATTTAATTATTACTCCATTTTAAGGCATTCAATAACACTTGTAAAAAAAAAATCAATAGTTTTGTTGTTTCTTAAAGCTCATATTTGGAGAACACACATATATATTATATATATTATCTAAATATTTACCAAATAAAATAAAATTCATTATAAATTCAATCGTGGCAATGTGAAAATTGTCTAATTTCTCTTTGAACTTCAGACTAATATCTTTTCGAGTAGAAAAAGAGAAAAATATATCGATATATTTATTTTCTTTATACACACGCGCGCGAAAAACATTGTCTAAATGTGCGAGAATGTGTGGATTTGTAAACTTTCTAAGACAGACAATTTCGACAATGCTCATATATCTTTTTAAGGTCTATACTTTCTCTCCTCTCTTATGTCTTTTTTTTCCCATACTTATTGTCGTGTTTCCTCTAATCTATTTCCTTATATATATATATATTACTTTTATTGATTTAAATTATCTTTCGCCTGATATCCCGTGCGAGCGTGCGTCTGTGTGCGAAGTGTGGTAGTTCTACAAATTGCGTTTCATATAAAAAAGTGCGTAAAACTTTATATAAATCCACGAAGAAGAGAGAAGAAAATATTGTTCGTAAATTTTTGGTCGTATCGGTCAAAAGCGTTATAAAATGTACGCGTTAAGAATCAGAATCGATTCTCGATTTGTTGCCGCTTTCTGTGTCGCAACTTTGACACAGTTTGAGATTGCGTGGTTACATTTATTATACGACTTGCTGAGGTAATTTTTCAAAAAAAGAAAAACGTATGAAAACATGTACATATGTCACAATATCGATGGCGCGCACTAATCACTCGCCTGTTGTGTTCTAGTAATTATAATAATTCTAGTAATTATATATTTAGTGTGAGGATTTGTTATATGAAACGTCGGAGCGCGTATATAGCTGTTTTATTTTCCGTGCTCGAGAAAGAGATCGAGAAACTTTAACATTGAAGTAAAAAAAACAAAAAACAAAAAAAAAATAGTTTAACATTTTCCTTTGCTGTTTCTTCGATGTATTCCAATCTTCCTGGATGTTTTGCTCGTCTCTATCCGATGCGTGTACACAATGCTTTTCGAATAGCTTATCACGATCCTGTGTAATTAGTTGCAGCTCATTAATAATTAGATCAAAATTAATTTAAGAGAGGTTCATTTAATTGCCTTAATTAATTAGATTCGGGAATGCCTAAACCAATTCGCGAGAGGAATATTTTGATTACTCTCTTTTTGAGAGATGCAAATGTATTGCGAAAGTCTTTAACGCGCGAAGTTAATGATATATGTACTAAGTTGTAATCTTAATAAACACACATGCGTATACAAAATTATCAAACTGCGGATATTGTACGAACATGTTGCACTATCGTGCCGCTTTCTCTCGAATTATCAACATGCTTAACTCGGAAGTCTATGTTCGGGAACGAAGCAAGACTCCAAACGAAGTTTTTCTTACTTAAATCGGTTTTTAATTTCTGTAAAAACGACGTTTTTCTTGGATTTGTTGTTCACAAGCAAAAAACAACTTTAATTTTTGTGACGAAATTAAGTTTCCCTTGTTTCCACGTCACTTTCGTCGTGCGGAAATTTTTCTTTCTCGAGGAGGAACGTTGTTATTCAGATTGCGATACGAGAATGAAACCATTTTCTCGGTCTTTTCAAACGACTCGGCTTGAAATAAACTGTAAATTAATTTAAGAATTTTAAGATTAAAGTCGTGGATTAGAACTTCTCTAGAATTTGATATAATTTGCTTAATTAATTAATATTTTCGCAATTACATTGGTGAACACTAGAGTTCACCTTGTTGATGATGTTTCTTGGTGCACATCTAGTGCAAAATGCGCGTTTAATTGCAGCAGGAGCGTACACGTTATTGAAATCCTCCAAAGAAAAAGTGTACGCGACATTTTCCTTCATCCCGTTCCACATTTCATTAAGTAAAAAGAGTCGTGTCCTCCTCACGCAATACATAAATAATAATATTTCAAACAATTAATGAAGAATCTTATTTCAATTTGTATATTTTACGTATGTATGTGTGTGTGTGTGT
>QVNV01001091.1:0-14747 GCA_014825455.1 Pseudomyrmex pallidus | reverse complement strand
TACATATATAAGCACATTCTCTGCATAACATCCTGCAAACGGCTCTTTAACCCGAATTGAATTTAATTCATTTTCAATAGTTTAAATAAAAAAGTGTAAGTTAAATATTTTATTTAACTTAACAAAAAATGTTTTGAAAGTCAGACAATCGGAATGATTGATTTAAAAATTAGATTGTTTGGACAATTCCAATAAAATAATTTAGTTGAGATTTAACAAAATTTGTTGAAACCTAAAGAAACCATTCTCTCTGTATCACAGCAAAGTGACGATACAAAGTTTTCGACACTGAGTTGTTGTTTGGCTCCGCTGATTATTCATTAAAAGCGGAAATCATTATACAGATGACCTAAAGGTTCAAATTCAAATAATTCCCATTGTTCACAAAACTGTAAAGTGTATTAAATTAGCGGCTGTATCGGTCCCTTCTATCACTACAGCAAAGTGACGATACAAGTTTTCGACAGTTGCTTCGATGATTGATCACTAAAAACGAAAATCATTATACAGATGACCTTTACTTCAAGTTTAGATATACTTCACATTGTTCACAAAACCGCAAAGTGTACGAGAGTAGCTGCACAGTATCTAGCCCTCTCTCGGTTCGTCAATATCTACTTGCGACTTACATTCAAAACGTTGCTAAGTTTCGAAAAACCCGTTGCGGAAACGTTTGTGCAACTTATTACGATGCTATGTGAAAATTATTCTTGATTAAAATTTGTCACAACTTTATATTCAAACTCCCGCAAAATCGCTCGTATATTTAATTGCTCGAAATTAAGATCGCGCAAGATCTTTTTGTGTATATAAATATTTCGCGGTGCTTCCTCCGAACAGTCACATTGCATCGAGAAACGAATTTACTTCCAAGCCATCCGCCATATCCTTCGATGCACGTGACCCCGGTGTTTGCTCTCCGGAGAGTTTTACCCACCGAAATTTTATACCGTAAACCAGAAGAACGACTCCAACAGGGATGGGCGCACGTGCGCCGGACATCGTTACTAAAACATTAGACGGCACCGATAAATGGCCGCAATAATCCTGCGGCTCGACTCGCATCCGCGCCGATTGTAGAGTAAAATGCGACCAGGAGACTTCTCTCGTAGCGCGGCGCGACCCCGCAACATAAATGATCGCCCTTCTTTCTTGGCCGCGTCTCTATACTCCACGGGCCGATAAATACAGGTCCGCCGTACGGACGAGAGAGCTAGGCCCGGCCCACGAATTATAGGCGTTTTAAAAATATTGTTCCATCACTTATTCAGCAGCCCGGCTAAGGTATCGCTTTCCAATAGTATCCTTCGATCACAATTTCCCACCGGCTGTATTATTGAAGCCCACCCCGAAAACTCGTGCGGAGTCTAGGCGCCGCCGCTGTACGCGGCAGGATCGCCTACTTTGTAGGGATAGGTCGAGCGGATAAAAGGATGATGTACGATTATGGCAGTCTGCGAGAGGCTGCTTTCTATTTTCGAACATTTTAACGTCGATTTCTTCTCGGTAAGTAGTCGAGCGCGATCGTTTAGGTTTTTCGTGTTCAATTCGGTTGTTTTTGTAAATGTTATTTTTTTTTGTTTTTATTTAAAAAATTGTTTTCCAAAGTTACAAAAGATCGCTGACGCAAACGGATTGAAATCGCGACGTTTAAGTCGTCTGTCGAGCAGAGTTGCCTATCGATTATGTCTTCCACGCGATATTCGGCGTAGACGCGATTTAGTCCTTATTGCATGCCCAAGTATTGCCAGTCGCATTCCCAAGGATGTGCCGCCGGATTATCCGCTTGTAATCTGTCACGAAACCGAAAGTTTTGATGATTTCATCAGAACTTCTGGATCTCGTCTGGAAATATATCCAACATGCATCGTGAACGCGACAGAGAGATTCTCAGCGTTCAAAACTTCTCGATAGAAATTTCGGCCGTTTGTAACACAAATAATGTTCAGTCGTTATCCGAGAAATCTTTGCAGCTTGAAGATTCGTTCTCTCTCGAAATATCAAATTTTAGCTTTTGTACGATCATAAAAAAAGACCAATGTTTTCAAAACAACGTGTGTTTTCTCGCTTAACCCACCGAACCGAATAAATCATCGTCAGATTTCGAGCGACACGCGGCAATTTGTTCTTCTTGAAAAATCACGAGAGTGATATTCGAGAGAAATACACGTAGAGAGATTCGAGATGTAAAGTCTATATATTCATATTGCCATTTGCCGCGGCACTTCTGACAGATAGATTACAGAGATACGAGATTCTCGCCGTTCTCGGATGTGCCCGCTTTGATTCAGGCGTTAATGAGGACGAGCGATCGACCGCATCACGCATACATTAGGAACGGGCCGATCGGCAGCCGGGATCGGTTGATCGCCACCGTTGATCGGTTTGGTGATCAACGTGACTGTGCGCGGTTGCAGCGGCATGCCGCGCGCGCGTAACGTCGCGGCGGCGAGGCGCACGAGGACGCCTACCGGCGTCAGAAAGCGGTTAAAGAGCGGCCCGCGGTAGCGGCGGCCGGACATGGGAATGAGAAGCTCAAGAGAAGCGGCGCTTTCAATTATTTCCCGCCGAACAATCCCGCCGCTTGTTTCCTTCGGCGATTACATCTCCGAGTATTTATTCGCCTTCCCGTTCCACGCGCGCGCTATACGGCGTTTACGGGCTCCCATCGTTCCGCCGTATCTATCCGCTCACCCCGTTCGATGCTTCTGTTCGACGGTGCTTTCGACGGGCCATTTCATGCGCTCGTTTTCAAGTCGATCCCGACGATCTCTTCTGTTGGCGAAGAACCGCGCGGGAAGAGACGTGAGTCGGTCGGTCGAGCGAGCTGTTGTGTATGCAATCGTGTTCTCAGTCAGACGATAGTTACGTGTGTAAACACACATAGAGTTGCAACAGTAATACGTTGCTTCCGTTTTGCTTTAACTCTCTATCCAAATAATCTATACATAGAAAACGCTATATTGCGGTGGAAAAACTCTTTTTCTTCACTCGCGGCAGAAATTAGTACCTACGTGTAAAATTGCACATTATGCGCGCGCGTGAAGAGGAACTAAGTTTAGAGATGTTGCGTTATAATCGAGATGTAATCTGTGAAGACAATTTTGCGCGAAATTTGAATTCGAGCGAGAAGTGTGTTTCCCAATTGAGTCGGTGATTTACACGCGCGTCAGAGTCTCGGGTCTAACGGCCGTTAGCTTGATCGTTTTAGTAATTCTGCTAATAAATAATATTCGTTGCCTCGTGTGTGTTCGCGAGCGGAAATTACGAGGTCGTTACCGGCGATTTATGAGCTTCGCTCGGTGAACAATGTGATACGAGTTGTGTGGGCATGTATTCACGGGGTATTATACGCGCGGGGTGCGATCGAAATACGATTAAAAATACACAGCGCGTCCGAATAATAAGTAGGACTTGTAGCCATTAGCCCGCGACCTCGCAACAAAAGCGTCGAGAAGTTGCGCGCGTCTCTCTCTCCCAATGTAGTCATTACTCTTTAGAGAGCGAGTCCATTAAGGAATTGTTCTCCATTCTCCTGTCTGCCTCGCTCGCATCACGAGAGCCGTTCCGGAGAGAAGCCGGCTTGGGAGAGATCCGAAGCCGTGATTACACGCGCACGAATTATCGAGAGTTAATTGTAATCTTAATTAAGGTCTATACAGCGTGACTTCTCTCTCATCTCTTCTCTTCTCTTCTCTCTTTCTCTGATGAATATGCGGTATATAATAAAATTTCTCTTAAAAGATAAATAAACAAACCAGTGCGCGCCGTAAACATTACTTATTGTTTATCATATACAACTTTGTTGCAGTTTAATCTGTGGATGTTGGAACAAAACTCTTGTCATGAAAAAAATCAAAATTCTTTTTATTTGGTTTTATATTAAATTAATACACACAATATATGTACTGTAATTATAATTTGCGTTTTTTTTGTGTAGGTATATATACCACAAGGTTATGTAATTATCTTCCGAACTTGGATAAAAGCTTAGAGACAGCTACCGGAAATACATGTTGTCGACTCCGTCATAATAATCGCCGAGAGCTCTGAAACATCGTGGAGCTGCCGCGGTTAAGCTCAAAAGTGTAATGGAAACAGCCTCAAATGTGTGTTGTGTCTAATCTATTCTCGAGTTTTCTTCACGAGCACGTATGGTCCGCACGTGTTTAAATTATTATATGTCTGAGAAATATGCGCGCGCGTATATAGATAGAAAAACGGATCTTTGTGATGGTTTTCCGAGGGAAAGAGTTTTCCTTCCGAGGGGAAGAGATGATTGTTCTTTTCCAGCAGAATTGTTTCCCTTCTCCGTTCTTCTATTAAAATGCATTAAACTGAGCATAATAACAGTTACACGCGCGCGCGAGCAGCATCATAAAATCACACACTTTGCGCGCGTTAACCTCCGTCACCGCGTAACAGAATAACCTCTATAAATCACCACAAACGGCGACTATGAAATGTTAATATGTTCGCTAAATTTATCTCAAAACCGTAGTGCGCACATATATATATATACACACACACATGATCACAATTATTATAACATACTTGCGGGTATATAAGAACGCGCGTGTGAAACTTAACCGTACGTGTCGCGAGTTTGAAAGCTGGTCCGTCACTTCTTCGAAATGATGGCCATGACCTAGCTCAATCCGCCGCTTACTCGGATTTCTAATTTCGAACGGTTGCATCCTTTGACGGAAATAGCGCACGGGGTCTTGCACCGGAGAGAGTCACCCGTTCATCGTTCGGCGGCGTCGAGAAAGGACAAACGCGGAGATCGCCGATTTGTTCGGTAACGTCGCGTGGCAATCGAAATTTTTCGTCTCCCTCGACACGGGACGACGACGTGTCGCGGGAAGTACGCGCTGCATTTATTACGTAGTCGCACGGGACCAGTGTGTATGTGTGTGTGTGTGTGTGTGTCACTCGGAGAGACGGATGCGGCAGCGCGTCTGCAATCGCTCACTCGTGTACACGCGCGGCAACTCCTACACGCGCAGCTCGTACATCACGCGTATCGTTGCACATTGCGCTGAAAAGCTAAATTTATATTGTTAAATTGTGCCACCGCTTCCGTCAAGCGTTCCAGCGCGCGACTTATTCGTATCCAAGCTAGAAGTATTTGCGCGCACTTTGTCTCCCGCATGTGTCATTAAATGTTCGCTACTTAGTCACTTCGTGAGACACTTCGAGAACGATTCGAAAATTTACACGACGAAACGAAGTCGTTCAAATTGAGTTGATTGATCGCGTGCATAAATATTCATTTACTTTAAACTTGATATTATTATACTTAATATATTTATAAATATATATATAAATATATATATTATATGTACGTGTCAAGAGCTCGGACTCTTTCGTGAACTGTTAAAAATTTATTCATTTCTCGTAATTACACGTTGGTGCTATATAACGGAATATGAAATCAAGTCATTAGTTACGAATGGGTAAACTCGTAACGTACACTTACGAGATGGCTCTCTCTTTCTATCTTTCTCTCTCTTCTCTCTTTTTCTCTATTCCATCATTATCACAATTTAAATATTTCTACACTCGATTACTCGAATACCGGCAACACCTTCGATATATTCCCCCTCAATTTTCATTAATCGCGCGTAATTTCTGCGCGCGGAATTTTTGAAAAGGCGCCTTCGATTTCGCAATATATATTGAAATGTTGCCGGCATATAAAAGCCCGACGCATCGTTTTACCGTTATCGATCACTATAATGTATATAAAGACCGCTAAGTGTCTCGATCGCGGCGCGTCGATTTTCCAATTATCTACGCACGCGTTCCACATTACGCTTATCGAACAACGGTATACGCGCGCGGCAGCAATGAGGAAATGTCTTCGTGGCTACGCGCGAGCATTGCTATTACTGTACGCCGGCGTGCGCGCGCGCCTCTAAATAATGATTTCCGTCAGTACGACCTTGGACATGAAAGAAAGTATTGCCGTAACGATGGAAAAAGGACGACGTGGTGGACTCCTCTTCCTGGACTTGTTCGTATAAAGCCTCACTACTCGCGATACAGGATATAACGTACACCGGTATTGCGGCGCATACCGGATAAATCAAACCACTGACAGTGCCTAATGATCGGACAAAGCTATTGACAACAAAGACGCCAGTAATCGAGAACCGTGAGACGCAATATACATCGCGTTTAACCTTCCCAGTCCCAAGAGACGAGACCAGATTTTTACCGGTTACGTAACTTTGCACCGCAATAAATATAAAAATCGGTGCAAAAGTTAATAACGTTGGCTTGTAATCAAGTTGTAACAATATACCGTTGCAACGAAGACGAGCAAGAGCGATTCTGAGAAAGCGGCGCATTTTTGTGTAATTTCTCAAGTGAAACGTAATCGAGCGAGGCAAAGAAGTCTTCGATGACACGATCGGACCTCTGTTTTGTTCTTCCAGATTACTTGATCATAAAGAAAACCAGCATCTTAATATAACCTAGAGCGATCATGCATCTTCTGTTTTCCTAAAGTTCCGTACCTGAAAATCTCATAGCTGTGAGCGCGTAGGCGTGAGAGATAGCCACGCAGAAAGGAAGATATTGCAATGGCTGCGAGAAGAGATAAGACCCGGGGAAGAAGGAGCGAGAGAGAATAAGAAGCAGGAAAATAGTGAAACAAGAGAAAATATTTTGTCGTCGTCGAGGATGCAAACTGAGGGGAGGGAAGACGCGCAGGGGCGAAGGTGGACGGAACGCGCGTAAACAGGCATGTGGCCCGAAGGTGCGAGATTTAATATCTCTCGTTTCGCGTTTGCGCGTTTACTTTAACGAGCGATCGTCAAATTAAATTAAACGACACACGCGGAGTCGTTAAAGGACGGCGTCGCAGCATCAACCGCGACGGATATGCGCGCCGCGGGCGGCCGATGACGTTTCCTCGTCGCTGTCGTTCGCGCGAAGATGCGCTGACGACCGCGGAGATGTTGACGCGCGTTCGTCAATACTTCTCTTGCCGATGTTAACCATTGTTGCGCGACCAATGACTCCGCGCGCATCGGGAAATGATCGAATCGCGTCGCTTTCGCAATTGCGACGCGTCTCGACTAAGTCAATTACATCGACAATAATAATTCGCGTGGAGATGAAAGACGTCGAGCCGCCACGCGTGGCGCAAGATACCTATATAATATAGTCTCGATTGTAATTATAAGCAGATTCAACAATTTTGTCACGTATAATTAATGCGTCACTTAATTGATGTTTTTTTTTTTACATGCACTTTGTCAGTAAATTGTTGTCATATTGTTTGATTGCAAAAATGTTACGCTCTCTCGTCGTGCAATCAATAAGAAATTTCGTAACACAAAACATTATTTGTTACAAAAAAATATATATAGTGTAATTTGACAATACGGGAAAAAAACGATTCTTGAATACCGACCAGGTGCGAAGATAGAAACGTCGCGGATTCGAAACGTGTACTATATAGTCGCGAGCGGGATGTTTTGTGGTGGCAATTAATAGTAGATTAGCGGCTCGTGCATGGTGCAAAGAGGAAGACGTGTAGGAGGGCTGGAGTGTGGATCAGGCGTATTGGGAGCGCGCACACAGTAGGGAACGGAAAACAGAGTCTGGGGAAAGGTCGAAATTGGGGGTTGCTGAAGAGCCATGGGACTCGCCCCGAAGCGAAACCCCTGGCCGGGGGGATGGGGCGGGGTGTCGGAGGGATGAGATTACACACGCCGCCTCGGGGATTACCACACTCTGATTCTCCGATAAGAATGTCAAAATAAGCTGCCTCACACTCCCCCCGCGCGCCACGTATATAATCTCTCTTCCCGCCCGCCGCTTTTCCTGTTCGCTCGATGGACGCTTACGAGCCGCGTAATTACATTGTGACGAGCCCAACCGTCCTGATCCTCGTTACGGCGAAGCCGTCGTCACGATCCGTCTTACAATCGGTGATGACTCGAATTATTCCGTACAAGTCGGCGCTGTATATCCCTGTGATTCATTACACAGGATATGCACATGTAAAATGTGCATTGTACAGTTCGCACACATCACACGAATATCACACAAATATAAATTATTACAACGAGAAGTAAACGTTACGGCGTATATATACGCATTATTTAATTTAACTTTTTTGATTAAAAAAAATGCGCGCGTTACTTACAATAAAAAAAATTAATCTCACATAAATTTTTCACACTTACAAATATTATTCGTTTATACATTTTAGTTTTTCAATTTTTCTTAAATATTATTTACGAGTAATAGTACATTTATCTTTTTTTTTTTTTACATGAGTACAATTTACCATAAGATTTACAGAAGTTAAGAGCATAAATTACGTTTAACGTGCGCTCTCTCTCTCTCTCTCACGTGTGCCGCACGACGACGGTCTGTCGTGTAAATCAGTCGGCCGCCTCGAAAGCAATGTACGCCATCGGAATTTTAAATATCGCTCGAAAACGAGGAGAGACGTCCTCGGACACGGAGATTTTACTCTGGGCTAGATAATCCGGAGAACATATTCGGTCATAAGTACAAGAGCGTAGCGCATAAATCACGACTTTAAGGATAAGAGAGCGAAGACGTGCCACTTTTCACGGGTCCCGTCTAACGGTCGCGCAAACAATCCCAGTGCGCGAATAAAAGCGAAAAAGAACGAGCTCGGACACTGTACACTCATTGTCAGTCGTTTTCTAAGTTGACGTTGAAGGAGCATCGTGTTTTCATTACGTGAGGATTACTTAACTCGTAACTTTTTTTCGTGAAAGAAAAAAATTCTTGAATTACACAATTCAGTTTTGTTTCTTATATTCACACGAATCATATTCTTACAATCTTATGGACAAAACCAAGAGATGTACAAGGGGGATGTATTCTGTGTGCGCGCGCGCGTCTATTTAGCAACCACAATGAATTTTTAGTATCGTAACAGCGCGGACGTGTACACACAACGTTATGGATGCATCGATCTTCCCCGGCGGTCGAGAGCTTTCGCAAGAAAACGATACAATACACGGAGAATGACGATTATTCAAGTCGGGGTGGAAGAAGAGGGGTGGATTATGGGACGTTTATTGAGGCTAGCTGCTGCTGTCCCCAGCGGACAGATCGGGTGGTAGGGCCTGGCTTTTTTCGCGTGAGTGTGCGTGTCGTCACGGTACCTCTGTGCGGGATGGATGTTGACATTGGCAGATCTGCTCCTGGATTAAAGCTTTGTGTCGTACAAAGCGCCGCCACAATGCCCCGTGTCATTGTATACAAGACCTCATATTCCGTCTCTCCGCCGATGCAACACCCTGCAGGGATGTAATAACTCGGTCGATTCCCCATTAAGGATAGTAGTTGAGAGAGAGAGAGAGAGAGAGAGAGAGAGAGAGAGAGAGAGAGAAGCGGATCTCGTCCGATCGCCCTCGGATTCTCTATCTCGGACGTTTCAAAGCGCGTGAGAGTTTCGAACTAGAGCCAAGCTGATTTTGCGAATGCCTTGCCTCTATCGAATGTCCCGACTATGCCAAAATACGCGAGTATGGTCCGTTCCCGGACATTAATTCAAAGACCACGCGAGTTTCTCTTCAATTATTGCGCGGGACTTAGATCTGACAAATTCTACAACTTGCGGGTTCGACATCCGAGACGTGTTGTTTTGTCACGTGATCGAACAAATAAACGACATTTCCGTATCTTCTTTAAGAGAAGGGACATTAGTTATTTTAACAAAATAGAAAGCGGTAACTCATCAGATGCTGTCGTGATTATATAGCTAGTGAATGACAGAGTAGTAATTGTCTACCTATGAGGACAATAAAATTCTTTTACAAAGTATAAATAAGTTTATTTCTTGAGTTCGCTAGGTGGTAAATGTGAAGAAGAAGAGTGTGTTAACACACACACACACACTCTCGATATAAACGAGACAAAGTAATACCTCATCTCAACAGAGATATAACACCTCGGCTATACGAGTTTTTTGCGAGCGGCGCAAGCCCGTCTTAATCTCAATCTACGTGAGGTCCAACGACCTTCGATCTCCGCCTAAATTGCGTTAGTACAGCCTCTCTACTGCGAGGCGAGACGACTTTCGGACCGTATACGTCAACGTTGACTATCGGCGTACGCGGTGCTAACACTCGCTATCAACAGCGAGCTGGTCTTGGTGCTGGTCTTCTCTGTGTTTTTAGTATTTCCCGAAATGAAGTTGCGAAAAGTGAGATGGTCGGACTACGGGCACCTAACGCCGACGATGGCTGCGCAACGTCGGCGTTGGCGGTAGGTAGCTAGGTAATATCTTCGTAAGCTCCGTCTTTTATGACAGGACTGGAGCGCCTCTCAAGGATATTGGTAATCTTCGGGCTGGCTGTAGTAATATCGGCGTCGCAGTGATCTCTCGCCCCGAAGATCCCCTTTCCACGTGATCCCCTCCCCCGTCGCCGTCTCCTCTTTCACAACGTTTCATCCCCGCTTTCCTCTTGTCACCTTCTCCATTCCCCGCGGCTCTATACATCGGCACAAGTCCGCCAACCACCCCCTTTCCGTATGAGAGCCAAGACTTCGAAGAACCGTCTCCTCTCTTACCTGCCTCTCTCTCTCTCTCTCTTTCTCTCCCTTTCTCTATTTCTATCGACTACCCCTTGCCGCTTTTGCTCTCTCCTTGCCCTTTCTCTGTCTTTGACTCTCTTCCTTAGGGCGGACGTATTGACGCGGCTTTGCAGCCACATTTTGAGGTAAGAACATACAACGTATACGTACATTTCCTCCCTCGTTTGCCGTTCTTACCTCTTTTTTCTGCTTCGTTGATATTTGCGTTTTAATTCAGTCGACTTTGTATTCGTTCGGCGACGGCGACATTTTTGACGACAAACTGAAAATTCGAAGTTACAATGATAAGACAATCGTCGGTTTCGAGCGAAATAGATGGTAAATAATATTCAAGAATATATTACGTTAAATTTTATACAGTAATTTACCATCTATTTTGCTCGAAACCGACCTGCCTCATCATTGTTATTGTTATTCGCAAATAGCGAGCTGTTTTGAATTTACTTGTGAAAATTTGAAGTTTTTATTAAATTTTACCGTATAAACGTAACGATCATCGTTTTTGACCGTATTTTATAAATGGAAAATCATGTATGCGCATATAACATTTTTAACTTCAATAACTATTCTAAATATGCGAATCGCAACCTTTTAATAGACGCTTCAAGATTTATTTATTCCGTTTTACGTAGCATTACTCATTTCGCTATTTGTGAACGTTTATTAGCAATCAGTTTCGAAATAACGTGCGCGATATTCTAATTTGAAAACTTCCTTATGGGATATCGTATCCCGACAAATCTGTCACGCGATCTCCGCGTTCGCGCGTGTTAGCCGCGCGCGAACTATATCATCCGTGGTGCGCGCGAATACGGATTGTGGAAAATTACATTTTGAACGTCTTCTGATCCTAAGAGCCGCGTAATGTGCGTTCACGCCGTGGTGTGTGTACAAATGCGCTTATAGTAATTCATTCTAGCGACGTTATTGCAGGCAAGAGTTATGGCTCGGACGTAACGAGAGAGCCGTCGATCGGTTCGTTACGTGTAGAGAACCGGCGCATGAGAAAGCCCAAGATAATTGGATAGCGTTCGATGAATTGCTTGTGCAACAATGGGACAGCAGCAAGACAAATCGCGCTTGCGTTATCTACAACGGGAGGAGGAGGCGACTATTCGCTCTATTTTGTTACACACAATACTTGTCTCTCTTTTTTTCTTTTGTTGCACGCAATCTCCGGAGTGGTTCGACATTTTTTATCAATGTATTTGCAAGCAACTGTTACGAAATCGTCGAACATGCATCATAATTTATAGAACGCGTCGAAAAACGCGCCGAGATACGAATCGTTTGCGCGACAAAATACATTTTATGTTTTCGCACGTCATAAATATCTAATTGCATCTTAACGCGGTTAATGAATAGAGTCGGTCGCATCAGCGATAAACACAGTCCCGTGCATTATGCACGGGAATTTCGTAATAAACGCGTATTTATTACGCTGAAAACTAGCACGTTAACCGCGCGATCCAAACGTTTGTATAAAAGCCTCGGGAACGTTTATTTTTCCTGTTAACAAGTTTTCCGCCCTGCCCGGGATCTCGTCGTCGTGGTTGTGTCGCGCTTCAGATCTCTACTAATTTGAGTCTCCACAAAAGTCCTTTCGTTAGCATTCTCCTTTAAGAAAGAACGGGAGAGATCGCGACGCTTAATTGCGAAAATTAACGCCGTTGCGATTCCCTCTGCCACCGCGGACTATTGTCGAGGACTAATTAGAAGAGCGATTTTTTTTTTTTTTTTTTTAACGCGAGGATATATAATGACCTCATTCATTTCGTTTGATACCGGCGTGAGTCGCGCGGAGTCCATCTTCTGACGCGCGCGACTCTCACTCTTCTTTTTCTTCCTTTTTTTCTTTTCTGTGTCCTGTGTTCTCACACCCCCGTTTGCTTCGTGACCGCGCGCAGCCGCTGCGCGTCGTATCCGCTGGTGCGCTGGACCAGCCATGGGTGTATAAGCCGTGGTAGAACCGGCTCCGGTATCGCCCGCGAGAGATTAACGCGCGCGAGTAAAATAAAGGCCCATTGAAATCCCCACGTCTCTCCGAACAAAAATAGCCCCTGCCAATGAGAAAGGGAACCTTACAGTTTCTTTTCAGGGCTTTCATAAAAATTTCTGAAAACTAATTTTCCTCTTATATACCGTGTGGTAGGCGCGGGGGAAGGGAGAGAGGGAGGGTGGAAAGCGCGAGCTGCGTACAAGGAGCGCAGCCTTCGCGTCTCTCACTTCCCGTTTACTCTTCGACGTTCGTCTCCTTCCGGCTTGCTCTCTCTCTCTCTCTCTCTCTCTCTCTCTCTCTCTCTCTCTCTCTCTCACACACTCTTTTTCTCGCTTTTTCTCCGCCAACATCCCCAGCATCCCACCTCTATCGTCATCGTCGTCACCTCTAGAGCCTTTCCCTCCGTTCGTGCTACAGCACTTTTATACGAGGTGCTAATCTTCCAGACAAGTCCCGCTACCCGCTTCATCTCTCCACTCCTCTCTCCGCGCGATCTCTTTTCTCTCGTTCTCTTTCCGCCGGTCTTACAAGCGGCAACCCCCATGTGAAACTCCCCGTTACTCTTCTCTCGCCAAAGTCAGTGCCCGGATTATAATATAATATCGCGTTTGTGCGAGGGGTGTGAACGTCGTTGGTGCTGCTGCATCTCGATGTTGATTCCGACGACACAGCGCCGATAATCTTCCAATAATGTTCATCAGTGTCCTTCACTGTCAGCATTTTATTGTCTTTTTTTTTTTTTATACATGTAACTGACAGACGAGATTATTCAAGCGCACCTGATTGTTTTTGCAAATTATGTGTGTAATTGTTGCAAATATGTTCGTTGTTACAAACATTTTCCTTTTCGAGAGAATATTTGAGATTTATTTAGGAAAAAAAATTTGAAGATTTCAATTCGATTTCTCTTTAAAAGCTGTTCGAATTCTTTTATCGCATTACTTTTTTATGTCCTTTAATAATCATATTTTTTCAGAATGCAAAATATTTAATGAAACACTTTTGTATGCACCTAAAAACTTGAAATCGAATTTATTTCCGAATAAATGCACGTAATACACGCATCATCGTACGTATATTGTACAAATATACGATGGCGTAAAACGATATCGCCGCTTTTTAAATGAAACGAAGGCACTGGCTATGTATGTGCGTGTGTGTGAATATAAGTTCCGTCCGATAAAAATTTCATTTTCTCCGTCGCGAGGTCGCGCGTCGGGGTCGGGGAAAAATTCGTGTCGCTTCGACAGCGTGACGCTATTTGCGTCGTTCATTATCATCCGGGTCGCATATAACCTCGCCTCTGCACCGGTCCCACGGGACGCCGACGGACGCGCGGGGAACAATGTGGGCCGCCTTCTGAATTATTCCCTTTGATTGCTCGCTTTCGTCTCGCTTCGCTCGTTTCGATTTGACTCGTTGCGACCCCGCGATAAAGAGTTTTCGTGGCCCCGGCGCGCGCTCATGGTAACACAGCTCCCGTCGAACTCTGATACATGAATCGCGGGGGTTGACACCGATTACGTCCTTCCTCCTGCCTCCTCTTCCGCGCTGTCATCGTGGTGAAGGGTGTGTAACGGGAGAGGGGTGGGGAACTAGGGGGGGAGCCGCGGGGGTCAGATAGCCGGACAGGCGAACGGACAGATGGACGGATGGATGGATGGCACGGCAATCAAACTCCCGTTAATACGGCTAAGTGGAAACGAATCTCCGCCGCGTACGGTCGAAGCGCGCGCGCGCGCTATACATTTATATATATACACACACACACATATATATATATATATATATATCTGTTTACTCATTCCTGTCGTCGTGGAAAATTCATCAACCGACCGATTGTCGAGAGTAGCGCGACGCAAAGTCACGCTCGATGTACATTTCGTCGTGACAGAAATACAAGTCCGTCTCGTTCTTTTATATATAATTGATTTCTTTCAATGATCGAAACCGAGAGCTTGAAATCTTATAATTTATACATATGTATACGATTAATGTATATGATTTTTTTTCATAATTTTTATACCCTGATAGGACACCATTTATGAAATTGTGTGACGAAATCTTGCACTAAAATTGTATTTTGCAGTTATAAAGACATATTTGAAGAAATAGATATAAAAACATTGATCTTTTAGCAAATATTTGT
>QVNV01001090.1:0-20557 GCA_014825455.1 Pseudomyrmex pallidus | reverse complement strand
TACAATCGTTCTTACGATATCGTTGAATTTTTTTTTCTCATCATTTATCACATCGTCAGATTAACTTCCCCTGACATTTTATAGATAAATCATAATTTCCGTTCAAGGACCTGGTCTAGTCTTCGTCGTCTATCCGCAAGCGCTAGCCAAGATGCCAGCCTCTCAACTCTGGGCTGTTCTGTTTTTCTTTATGCTGGTCTGCCTGTCGTTGAATAGTCAGGTAAGCATGGAACAAAGTCTTCGGAATTAAAATCTCGCTCAATGTTCAATGGATTGCGTATTGTCTTTTTTTCTTTTTTAATGACAAATTCTCTATCTTTAGAGATCGAAACGAACTAGTCTCTTACATCTTCACGATATTTTGATAAACTTTATTTTAGTTTGCTGTTGTTGAAGTGGTCGTTACGTCGATCCAGGATGGCTTCCCGAAATGGGTGAAGCGTCATCTTCTCTGCCACGAAGTACTGGTCCTCCTCATATGCGTCGTTTCGTTCTTATTCGGTCTGCCGAATATCACGCAGGTAGAGAACGACGATCGATGAAAAATGACTGTGTTTAAAATAAAAGCAATTTTATCTCTCACGCACAATAATTTTTGCCTCAGGGTGGTATTTATTTCTTCCAACTGATAGATCATTACGCCGCATCGATGTCGATCATGTTCTTGGCGTTCTTCGAGGTAATTGCTCTCTCATGGCTTTACGGCGTCCGACGGCTGTGCAGTAACGTCAAAGAAATGACCGGACGCGTACCTTCGCTGTACTTTCGCTTCTGTTGGTTCATCGCCGCACCTTTTCTCATCATGGTACGCAACAAATGAATATGTTATCTTCCGAGTGTTAAAAAATTTCCGTGTATTGAAACTGTAGTTGTCAGAATCACGATTTTATATAAAATGAGATCACGTCGCTGATTGCAACAAATAAAACCCAACGGAAACTCGCGGTAAAAACAAGCAATTCGCGTAACTGTTGTCCTTCCCAAAGAAATACAAAGTGTACTTTGTGACAGCTTTGTGACGCGCGGATAAAATTGCCTGTTTTTAATCTCATCTCACTTTTCCGTGTTTTGTGTTGCAACGTCGCGCAGTAGTTTTTAAGACGTGCCCGACACATCTTAATGTAATTGTCTTCTCATTTCAGGCTGTGTGGGTGTTCAGTTTAATCGATTACGAGCCGCCGACTTATCACAACGGCGACTACGTATACCCATGGTGGGCAGAAGCGATAGGATGGAGCATCGCGTCTCTTTCTTTAATTTGCATTCCCGCTTTTGCAGTTTACGTGTTTCTTCGAGCGAACGGCGTAACGTTTGCCGAAGTACGTTGACATTTCGCGAATATATATTTTTTGGATTTCTACTTTAACGTGGAATACATCGAATTATTTATTTTGTTATACTAACATAAAAATTTAATTATTACTAGAATTTAATTAAATTTAATTGTTGTTTAAAATGTAATTATTTTTAATTTAATTATCTCGCAATGTTTTCCTTTCTTGAAACTTCGTATTTATTGTTAGACTTAACGAAGATAATTCCATGTTTCCACACACACACACACACACACACTATGCGATAAAATACATTTTACATCCACAGAGACTCAAGAATTCCATTAAACCGCACTTCGAGGCGTGCAAGGTTTGCGGACAGGAATACTGTATGGAGCCTATGCACAATGTGCAGGATGACATAATGCTCAAGGAACCGGAAACAGACGTGAATACTTCCGTGCAACTGAATTCGCACTACTTGCTGAAGCCTCAGATGTGATAACGTTAACCGCCGCGCGAGTGATCAAATTTTCACAATTACAAGATCGTGTTTGCAAGTTGAGACTTGACGATAAATAAATGTTTGTGAAAAGAGAGACGTAGAAATATCGTTTGTCATTCCACGTGACAGCGTTGTCACGGCAATCGAAGGCATTCCATTATTTACGATTCGTCACAAATACGATTATTATCCGCGAGATAGTCATTAAAGTAAGAATGTATCTGTTACTAATGTTATTGCCGGTTAAGTAAATTGTTACTCTTCGAGTCATCGTCATGTGATAGATCATACGGACGAAGCACTGATTCAACTTGCGTACAAGTGCATATTCCTGTACGTACGCATCGCACAAGATACATGTAATATAATGTGTATAACGCGTGTTATTGTTAACCATAATTTTAATAAATTATTACTTATTATCAAAATCCGAAGAGTGTACTTTTCTCTACATTTTGCGTGAAAAAATTATTTGTTTCTCCTAATAACAACAATTTACTTTTATAATTTTATATATTTTCTCTGCACGAAATGCGGAAGATGTTCAGCTCGACTTCTAGTTAAAAGACTCGTGTCTTTATCGCAATAAATTTTTTTTTAATTCTATAGACATTACGGGTAAATTAAATTATTTTACACGAAATGCGAATCAAACATCCTACATGAATTTTCGATTTGAATTTGATTCGAATCTCTGTGTATTAATTACACGTTTAAAAACTTACATATTTGTGCGTACATTTTGCCGGCACATTGGCTTGTATATCGACTCTGATATTTAGTTTAACAATAATTTACATTACGCGTATATTTGAGCACTAAGCGGCTATATATGGATCTATAATATGCAGAGATCACAAAGAGAGAGAGAGAATTTCGTTATACAACTACACGCTTGTGTAAGTTTAGAATCTCTGTTACGCCGGGGTTTCGATCGCGTTGAATCCTTATACGGTAAATTAGATATAACTAATTAGATTTGGCGTTTCTGGAACACCGAGTCTCGCGATGGCACTCTCTCATTTGAGCATGCGACAAGCTCAAGTTCGCATCCAAGTTTATCTTAACAGCGTTTCCCTTCAAGAGTTGCCGTGAACCATGACAAAGAAGTTTGAATTTAATTGGCGCATCGAAGTGCCGGAACTCTTGAGAAACGGCGGCGTGTTCGATCGATGGTTCGAGGACAAAGAGTCGACCGAATACGAGCCGAACTGTTTGTTCAAAGTTGACGAGTACGGCTTTTTCATTTATTGGAAAAGCGACGGCAAGGTAGCCTACTATGTATTGTTTTCAAGATGCGCTTTTAATTCACATTCGTTTCCCGCGTCAGTCTTTTCTGACAAACAAGCGTGTAAATAATTCGCTTTTTTGACAGGACGGAGACGTCATAGAATTGGCTCAAGTGAGCGACATACGTTACGGAGGCACGCCAAAGGTAAATTCGTTTAAAATCAAAATAAAAAATAAAAAGAAAGAAATTTTAAGAATCGAAAGAATGACAACAGATTCGCGCGAAAATCACAAGTAACTGTTGATCTATTTAGGATCCAAAGTTAAATAATAAATTAAGCAAACACGGAACTTCGGAACAATTAGACGAAAAAAGCTTAACTATATGTTCCGGAGTGGATTACACTAACATTCACTACCAACATCTGGTATGTCCGGATGCAAAAACGGCAAAGGTAATAAATAAATAAATTCAAGAAGATTCATTAAAAAAAGAAAGTAGTCACCTAAAACGTAGATAAGTAACTTTTACAATCTTAAAAGATGTGGCGTTTCTTTGCGCTATTATTAAATTGCGGTAATAATTGAATTCAGGATTGGCAAGCTGGACTGCGCCTAATTACGCACAACACAAAAGCGTGTAACGTTTGTCCAAAGATACAGCTTATGAAGCAGTACGTAACATATTCGCACACTTGCTCGTTTTACTTTGAATCCGCAAAAATTTAATATTTATTCGAACGTTTTTTTGTTATTTTTTCTCTCTTCGATTATTAAACAAAAACCCGATTATTAGTTGGATGCGGCTAAGTTTTCAAGTTGACCCCAAGGGAAAAGTTCCTGTCAAAGTGATATCGAAGACTTTTGCATCCGGCAAGACTGAAAAACTTGTTTATCAAGGATTAGCGGAACTCGGTCTGCCAAGTGGAAAGGTAAATTATTTAATATGGAAATTTTCTTTAAAAAAAAAAAAACCTATAAAGCGTATGTCGATAAAAAAAAAAAGTTTACTCGCGCAGTTTCGAAGTCATCGCCGCTGCTATAGTATATTTTCAAAACCGCTGGATAAATTTTCAAACCGCTATCTCCCACGTTTTAGAGTGACAAAATAGAGCCGGAGGCTTTCACATTCGAGAAGTTCTACAGTTTGTACTTCAAGATTTGCCCTAGAAATGATATCGAGGAACTTTTTCAATCAATGTAAGTAGTCTCAGACAACCGCGCACGCGACCGTAAAAGACAACTTTTATACCGCTTTCGGAAATATTACACGTGGAACAAGCGTGTCGTAATTTTTATTTATCATCTTTCGCGCAGTACAAAAGGAAAATCAGATACCATAAGTTTGATGCAATTAGTGGAATTTATGAACACGAAACAGAGGGATCCGCGACTCAACGAGATCTTGTACCCTCTGTACGACGAGAAACGGTGCACCGAAATCATTAACGACTACGAAAGCGACGAGAAAGCGAAATCGGAAAGTAAGCTTTCGCAAAGTTGAATGTTTCTGTGTTAAATTCTTACGTTAAATAACATTTTGTTAATAATTTTTGCTTTACTTTAATGCGCATCGCAGAAAAATTGACGAAAGAAGGTTTCGTACGATATTTAATGTCGGACGAGAACTCGCCGGTGTTTCTCGACAAATTGGAAGAATGGATGGAAATGGACCAGCCGCTCTCGCATTATTACATCAATTCGAGTCACAACACTTACCTCAGCGGTCGTCAGATCGGTGGTAAAAGCACCGTTGAGATGTACCGACAGGTTCTGCTCGCTGGTTGCAGGTACAACACAAGTTTTTATCTGGCAACAATATTAAAATCACACATACAGATAAAAAAATATACAGAAGCAATTAAAACATAGAGTGTCCCAAAACCATCGGAAGATATTTTAATGATGACAGATTCATTGGAACGATCCAAGACGAATGTTTTTCATTGTAAAAATAGCGAAAGTGGATTTTGAGTTATGGCGATTAAAAATCGCCATCGATTTCCGATGGTATTTTGGGACTGTGTGTCAATAAAAATATATAAAATCAATTTTGTGTGAAAGACAAAACACAAAAAACAATTACCTCGATCGTAGATGCGTCGAGCTGGATTGTTGGGACGGCAAAGGCGAAGACGAAGAGCCCATCATAACTCACGGCAAAGCTATGTGCACCGACATACTGTTCAAGGATGTGATCTACGCTATAAGAGACACCGCGTTCGTTACCTCCGATTATCCCATAATTTTAAGTTTTGAGAATCATTGCTGCTTAAAGCAACAATTGAAACTGGCGAAGTATTGCGACGAGATATTTGGCGAGCTTTTACTGAAAGAACCTCTGAAAGAGTATCCAGTAAGTATATAACGCGTTTTTGTGTGTAATTAGCAAGTTGCAATCAAAACCAATCATATGTGACGATTATATTGATCAGCTCGAACCTGGAAGTCCGCTTCCTCCGCCTTGCGCATTGAAACGTAAGATATTAATAAAGAACAAGCGATTAAAGCCGGAAGTGGAGAAAGTCGAACTCGAGCTCTTCCTCGCCGGACAATTCGAAGCCAAGGACGAAGTGGTCGAAGATGCTAGCGCAGCTGCACCACCTCCAGCTCCCGAACCACCGAAGGTAATTAACTACGTTAATAATTACTTTTATACTGAAAATCATAATTCTCTTTTTTTTTATATACGGCATTATCTCACTCTCTGGAAAATTAAATTTGTTAAAAATAATCTTTGAGATATATTTTTTTACGATATTGTGCAGGAAAGCGAAGCTGCTCCCGCCGGAGGCGAAGGAAAGGAAGGAGAGGAAGCACCACCGATTCAATATACAGGCAGTACCATGGCATGTCATCCTTTTCTTTCGTCCATGATAAATTACGCGCAGCCAATAAAGTTTCAGAGCTTCGAAGCTGCGGAAAGTGTGTGGTATATTTTAATATAACGAAATAAATGTGTAAGTGAATTTGTTTAACCCTTTCTAAAAAAAAAAAAAGAGTTTTTAAAGTTTCTTGTCAAGCTGCACATTGCATCACACACGCGCACACACGAAAAAGCTATTTAATAAATATGTAAATTTGTGAGCGCACGTAAATTTCGTGATATTACTTTTCTCATAAAACATTTTTTTTTTTTTGCATACAGAATTTACTTAGAATTAAAATAGCACACAGCCGAAATAGCGTTGTGCGGGTGAGAAACGCGTGTATACATTCCTACGGAGGCTCAAGAAGGGGTTAAATGAATGAGCGTACACGTGCGCGCGAGTCGCGCGCGCGACACGTACTAATGTCTCAACCCCGACGCGTTTCCAGAGAAGAATATACATCATAATATGTCTTCGTTCTCCGAGACTGCCGCTCTTAACTATCTGAAAACTCACTCGGTGGAGTTCGTTAATTACAACAAGCGGCAAATGAGTCGAATATATCCAAAGGGCACGAGGGCTGATTCGTCGAATTACATGCCCCAGGTAACTGCGATAATATACACACAAACGCACCTATACACGTATGCAAATTCCCCGTGGAAGTTATTATTCATACGCACCGTATATCTCTATTACGTATATCTCACAACAATATACAAACTCCTCTTCTCTTGACCGCGTCAATAGCCGCGCGATCGAGAGGAGAGATGCGCGATTTTTTTTTCTTTTGTTCTTCATTTTCTTTATGCACTTCTAACCCTTATAGGTCTTCTGGAACGCCGGCTGTCAGATGGTGGCTCTGAATTTTCAAACGCCCGATCTGCCGATGCAGCTCAATCAAGGGAAATTCGAATACAACGGCACGACAGGCTATCTGCTGAAGCCCGACTTCATGCGAAGACCCGATCGAAGCTTCGATCCTTTTTCTGAGGACGTCGACGGTATCATCACCGCACAGTGCGGGGTTCAGATCATAGCCGGACAATTCTTGTCGGACAAAAAAGTGGGCACGTATGTCGAGGTGGATATGTACGGTCTGCCGGCGGACACGATCAAGAAAGAATTCAGAACACGAATGGTGCCGGCGAATGGTTTGAATCCGGTTTACAACGAGGAGCCGTTTTTGTTCCGGAAAGTTGTGCTTCCGGACCTGGCGGCGCTTAGATTCGGTGCTGATATATCTCTCTTTTGTATTTGAAAAAAAATAAAAAAAAACATATATATATATTTTATTATAAATTTGCACAATCGAGACTTTTTTTTGATTAAAGTAATTTCTCACGAACATTTGACACAGTGCTGCTATAAAGAATAATTTTAATTGTGTTCTCTGTTTTTATGCAGGCGTATACGAAGAAAGCGGAAAATTACTTGGTCAAAGAATTTTACCTTTAGACGGTCTTCAGGCTGGCTACAGGCACATCTCCTTGAAGACTGAAGCAAACTTTCCGATGGCGCTGCCCATGCTCTTCTGTAATATAGAGCTGAAGATTTATGTCCCTGATGGATTCGAAGGTAACGCCTGAGTCAAAAAATAGCTGATGTAGCAACCGCATACGTCACCATGTTTTGCAGAAAATACTGTTCGTGTGGTGTACACATTGACGCGAGCAATAGTGACACATCGTGATAGATGGAATATTGAAAAAAGTAGAATATTGTTAGTTCGATATAAAAATAACGTTATAACGCGAAATAAAAACTTAATTATTACTGCATTTCTTAAAATATTTGATTACTTAATCATCGATTTTTTTAAATACTATCTACATACTATTTCATATTATCTACCATATTATTCTTATTTCGTTTTTCTCCTATCTCGTTGCCTAAATTGTCTTTCAATCTCAGATTTTATGGCTGCCTTGTCCGATCCGGGCGGATTTTCCAAGGCTGCCGAGAAGCAAACCGAGACGATGAAGGGTCTTGGAATAGAGCAATGCGAGAATCACGTCATATAAAAGATATACGAATTTTTTAGACTCATACGGAAAAAAATATAAATATTGAGACGATATGCGATTGCAGAGGAATTAAAACTGGAACCCATCACGCTCGAATATTTGAAGAAAGAGAAAGGTTTCAAAATGGGCAAGAAGCACCAGAAAGAATTGGACACTATGAGAAAGAAGCATTTGAAAGAGAGACAAACTATGCAGAAGAATCATTGCAGCGCGATCGAGAAGTTAACCAAGGGAAAAGAGTACGCGTGTTAACATTTGCGATTTTAATATTGCGTCGAAGAAGTTCGGGATGTATTTTGCGTCTTTCATTTTCAGCAAAAATGCCCTCGCGCAAGACAGCAATTTGAAAAAAATCATAAGCGAACAGACGGCTCAATGGTCCGCTATGATGGAAAAACAGAGAAAAGAGGAATGGGAAATTCTGAAGAATCAAACGCAGAGCGCTCGCGACGAATTAAAGAGACTGATCGAAGTCGTGCAAGCCTCGCAAGTTAAACAGATGCAGGTTAAACATGACAAGTTAGTTTACTTTTATTTTTATAATTCCTAACGATTTTTTCTCAGATTGTCATTACTTCTGACATTCTTTTGTTATGTCACGTAACGCACATTGATACGTCGCAGAGATATCAAGGACATGAATTCAAACCAGGCGAAAGTGTCCGTGGAAACGGCAAAGGAAGTGATGAACGATAAGGCATTGAAAACGAAGGGTGACAAGGACAGACGGCTTCGTGAGAAAAAACAGCAAAACACGAAGAAATTCTTAGACGAAAGGAAAACCATGGACATCAAACAGGGACGTGAGAAAGAAAAACTAAAGGTTACGCATGAAAAACAAGTGCAGAATTTAGACAAAGATATCGACGGTGTAAGTAGTGAGAAAAAAATGACAATTCAAATTTTAAGTTTTCTTAACAATAAATAACGCACATCTGCTTATTCATGTTGCAGAGTATCGAAATGTACACGAACGAAGCAATCGAATACGATTTTTCGTCCAAGGCAGAATTCTACATATAGATTTTTCAATATTTTTTAAATTAATGTGACAATATTATTGGTATTTGATATATTTTTAATATTTGTTAATATTGTCTTATAGTGTTTTCTTCGTAAGGGATTTCAAAAGCAACAGTGCATTTTATCCATATTAAATAATTTAGTCTTACTTTCACTTTTTTTAATTACTTATTTAATACAGACAGTTCAACAATCTGAGCATTTTCAATTTTATCTTAAAGTCAAAGCATATGATCAATATCATGTGCGCGGCTATATAATTATTTACGATAATCACAGTCGGAATGTATAACACTATTTTTTGGCACATATAATTTTGTACGTTCTTTTTGTTAATTATAAAACACAAAAAATATATATCTAATTAAATAATAAATATATACTTACAATTTTAGACAATAAACATCATCTATATGTACACACATTTTCTTAAACATCGCGCGCGTTTTTTATATTTTGTTAAAATACCTCTGAACTTTCCTGTCGTTGAATAAAATTTTGAACAAACGGCATATTGTACACGTACAACGAGGCGATAGATCCGATACACGCTCCGATCCAGTAAACCATCACGTGCTCCATCGGTGTAGTTCCTAAACAACCGTATTTTAAAGAAGTCGCCAGTGCCGGATTGAAGTAGCCGCCGGTGTAATTAAAGGCTGAAAGATATATCGTGATAAAAATTAAACAAAATTTTATATCGTGAGAGATATACAGGGGTGGAAAAATCCGCCAACCTGCAACCACCAAAGATGTTCCTACAAAAGCATCAATCACCATGCTAAATCTCGGATTCAATTCGCTTAACACTCGCGACATCACTCTGCATATGCACGTCGCAACGCACTCCACTAATGCTCCCAGTATAACAGATACCTAAAATTTCGTCGTAGTAATCATTTTAGTATATGGTATAGTTTTCTGATTATATATATTACACATGTAAAATACATATAATGCGATGAGAGTATATTTTGCGCGTGCAAGCTAATTTTTGCTTCGCACACGGTATTAAAAGATTCATCTTGCCTGTAAATCCGTAGTGCAATCTCCGTAAGCTCTATTCTTGTGCGTGGATACAAGTTGGAGCGCCCACAACATTTGAATGTATTTAAATATGACAAGACCGCCAACCAGTTGTGCACATATCGAGAGAAAAGCAACGCCCGGCGGCTTTCTACCGACGACTATATCCTCCATGTACGTGTAAGGACACGCCGAAGCCTCGTCCCAATTTATTGACCACCAAATCGTCAGCAGAAACAAATAAAGCGCGTACATCCATACTCCCCAATTATCCGCAACTAAGAGAAATTTTCAATAATGTTGAAAATAACATAACGCATTAATTTAATACACAAAAAAAAAAAAAAAGATCAGAGAGAGGCAATAAATAAGAAGCAAAGTTAAGTCTGTCTTGATTTAAAAAAAATTTGTTACATGAAAAACCAACTTACTTATAATGAGTTCGAAACACGCTCCACAAAGTTCTGCTGTAGCTATGAATTCTAAGACTAAATTCTTCGTCAGAGGACGAGCATCGAGATAAAACAGTGTGTACAGTCTCAGCCAGTACGCTATCCAAATCGTGAGTCCAATATATACCGTGGACACTATTAAGTCTATTGATCCAGGCATTATCCTATTAAAGTTGCGCATTAGTTAAATGAATGCGACATCATCATGAAAACACACAAGCCCAGCAAACCATATGCGGAGATTTACGCAGTTGACATACCGCGACACATAAATGTTACATAAATTACTTTTCATATCATTTCAATAGTAAAGCAAATCGATATCTGTTTCTCAATCTCCTTATATATTAATAAATTAATGTGCTGTTGTTGTTCTCATGTTATTTAATTAATGAATATTTTTTCATATAATTAAAAATGATAAAAAGCGCGAAAAACAAGCATATTATATAATCAGTTTGTTAGTTGTATATAAATTGTAGTTTTCTAATCTAAAAAAGACACAATATATATATAAACATAACAGACTTACTTAAAGCAATCGCCGAATCGTATTGATTATTACTTTAGCTTGTACTATCGTCTTGAGATTTTCATAAAATACTTCGCAGAGGAGAAATATTCGCGTTAAGTGGAACTCTTTCGCGCGTGTAGCGAAAGTTATTTAAAACTACGCGTACCGTAATATGTGTCTACATAGACACATGTCGCAGCGGCTTTAAATAGTCGTTGAAATTGCTTCGAAGCACACAGTATCACGCAGTGAATTGCTATTGGTCCGAGATGCGAGAAAATTAAAGGTCACTCCTAGTTTGATATATATAGATACATAAAACATATACTGCAGATATATAAAATATGTAAAAAATATATAGATATATAAAAGATAAGAGATAAGCATTTGGTGATGTGTTAGGTACACATGTGCCTAAATATTATTTAAAAACATTTTCGCATGATATTGCAAATATAATTGATAAAAATCCTTGAACCCGAGGAGTTTTCTAGCGCCGTGATACGTTGCAGATGCCGCGGAATATCTCTCTGCCAGCTGTTAAGATCTAAAGCTTTGCTATGTGTATCAGAAAAAACATGAAATTTTATCTAGAGGCTAATGATATCATTGAAAGTACGTGAGTTTTAAGGCCATGTAAAGGAGATATCACAAAGATATAATCAGAAATCAAATCAGCAATTTTATTTGTTCCTTATATGAGATACTTTAACACTACATATCGTAATATATAGAATGATTTCATGTATTTTGTGTGAAGGTAAGTTAATATTATCACTGTAAAAAAGAAACAATTTATTTACAAGAATTATAGGATTCCCCTTTATGCTTCTTAACCGACACTTGAGAGTCTTCTTGATTCTGTGTCTTCGACACTAACCTAGGAATTCGTTTAGATTTTAAGTAGGACATTGTTTCACTTGAAGATCTGAAAATCAACAAAATGATTTGATGTAATAACACAATTGCATTTGTTTACATAAAATACGTAAAAGTCTTATACAATTAGTACGGAAATATTACGGGAAAGCATTGCTGGAGAAGGGTCAGGATATCCATGAAAAATTGCCGTGAGGAAAAGAGTCGAGATAGGAACGATTCATAGGCCATGTATGATATTTTGGTAAAATGGAAAACAAGATTATACTTTATCAAGTAAAATATAAACAATATGGTTAAATATACCTTGTAGGTTTCTGCTCATTCAACATTTCCGTTGGATTACTCTCGGTCGAGTTAGAACTTACAGAATAAGGAATGATTTGAATTCTACTAACGAAGTCCGATGATTCATTATTTTCTGTAACAAATGAAACAATACGCGTTTCTCCGTCCACATTCGTAGGCTTTTTCTTATTCTCGACTTCTGGTTTCGTAGCTTTCGCATCTGTCTGGTTTTCGCTCTTCGGTTTTAGTTTGCCGTCTTGCGTGGGAAAATTCAAACTTGGCAGATTAATGGTTTTATCGCCTTTCGTATCATTCATCAATCTAATTAACAATTTCGATAATTCTTCTCTCTTTCTCGTTACAACAATTTCTTCGAACCATGTTTTTAAAGTTTTAATTGGCAATGTATAATCCGTAATTGGATGCTAAAAATTCGAACAAAACATATAATCTTGTATATTATGTTGTAAGATGTTACATTGCGTTGATCGGAGCCACACGTGATGATAACAAGAAAGTTTCGAACTTTTACTTACTTTGAAAAAACTTTCCACATATTGCAACACGTACAACCCACAATCAGTGAAGTTTGATTGCTGTGGCACTTTCGGACATGCACCTTTTATAGTATCTTTTGAAAATGTCTTTTCTACACCAAGTTTGGCAATGTGTTCGCACATTAAGTAATCTCTTAATGTTGCAACTACTCGAGCTCTACTGGCACCAGCGAGTGAATCAAATATCAATATGCAGGGACTATAAATTAACGTTATAAATATTAAGAATTCTGTGATGGATTACATTAATTGGATACTACTGTATTCCACTTACATTTTGACAGTGTTCTTTTGCTGTTCATTTTTAACATGGCTTGACGTACTATTTTCTTCTGGCTCTTCAGTTTCGTCCTGCAAATAATAAGAGAATTAGGCATATCGATTATTTCAAAGCGAGAAATAATGTCGCAATGAAATTTATTCTACTTCTTCGTCGCTATCCATTTCCATTTCCTCATCGTCGCCTTCGGCCTCGTCCCTCTCAGAGCCTTCATCTTGCTCTATCGTTATGGTCGTAGGTACAGGAGTAATTGTTGTAGAACCTATAGTAACTGCTTTTTTCAGCTCTTTTACTTTTTTGCTTTTTTGCACAGTCTTATAAATATTATTTTCGTTAGTTTGCATATTAACTTTTCCAACTAACCCAGGAAAACATATAATAGCCAAAAACCAATGTGCGCTACAAATGATATACATTATATCATGTAATATGTATTTTGTACATCTATATAATGTAAATAAAAAAAGTAGCGTTTATTTGAGAATGGGAGATTACTTACTGTTCATTAATTGGAATTATAATAAAATCTTTCTCAAATATATTAACATTCTTTGTCCACTTCTGCACTCTCGCGTGTCGCTTTGCAGCAGGTGTTATTGGCTTGATCACACTTTCAGCAGCTTGAGCATGTGGACTGGTCAAACGTTTATAAAAGTATGAACTAAACACGTGAGTTCTCTGTTGATCAGATTCCGATAATACTTCCAAGGTTAAATATTTTAAATAGAAGTCTATAATCACATCGTTTAAGAACTGATCTTCAGCAAGACATAAATAATCTTCAGTGTTGATAGCTATTCCACCTTTTGCAGGAGGTGGTGGGTAAACTGTTAATCTATAAAAAAACAGCAAATACCATCTTACAGAACTCAAAATAAAAGAAATATATTCAATTTTACTTCAAAACCAGGACGTTCTTACGTTTGTATGGCTTCATTTACATTGACCGTACTTGATGATGCTGCATTTTGGCTTTGTTTTCGAGTCGTAATATTTTGCACCTGTGATTGATTCTGTAAAGAAATGTGTGAATAAATATTTAAAAACAAATATTATTACATACATAACTAAAAAATAATTCATCAAAACACATACATCCCTAGGCGATGCTCGCAAAAGTATATCATTAGCTTCTTTAGGATTTAATTCTTCCATTTTATCTCCTCGTGCAAACAAAGCTGTTATTATGGCTCTTGAATCATCTGCTAATTTATCCGGCAATAACGTGATACGTTTATGTGTATGATCTAACAAATAATACAAGATATTATTGATTATATACATCTTTTGAAAATAACTTTTTTTCTATTTAGAAGAATTATATAGCATAGTTTAACTTGCTACAATCAAAAATCGTTACTAGATAAACTTAATTTTGCGCGTAATGACAATGTGGTTCTGATAACGATTCTGGTGGTCATCTGCGATTGTTTATGTGCAACTACAACTAAAACATGATTAGTAATCATGTCTGTCTGGGATTTTTAGTTTACAAATAAAACTATTTTCAAAATCTTCGATTACTCCACTAGAAGTGACCAATCGCATCGATTTACTTAGTCGAATTAACAAATAGCGATTAGCGTTTAATTAGACGATTGATTGAAAATAGTGATTTAAATGAAAATAATGAAACGCGGTAATTAAATTTTGTTTAATAAACACGCTCTTAAATTTTAATAAAATTATATTCATTCAATTTGTTTTTAAGCATTGATAAAAATTTAATAAATAAACCTTATCGCTTAACAATGAGAAAAAGTAATTACTAAAAAAAAAGAAACGTTTCAAAGGTTAGAAAAACTGTCATTTGGGCGGATTGTTTTAATCTGAGCATGCGCGATGAGGATACATATGTAATATGTTATTACAAATTAGAATGCTACTACGTAGGCACTTTGCACGAAAACAAGGTCTCGTTACATTACAAACTTTCTCGCCGTGTTACAGGACCGTCTCAAGATGTTGTGATAATTTTTGCACAAACTACAAATATACCTTTTCCAGCAGGATCATAATATGGCCCTTTCGGATCTTGCATTCCTAATAATTCACGTATCATAGTGCCTGTACTTATAGTTGTATAAAAGAAGAGCACCGGCATTGTTTTTCCAAAATGTATCAATAATTTAACTATATCTCGATATTTCACATCCAATGTAATAAAGCTTGTGTCTGTAAAAAATTATTGTAAAATATTGACATACGCAGTATCTAATCTCTTTTTTCAGAAGATTTCTCTTTCCATAACAAATTATACATATATGAGCAATCTAATACCTACCATCTTCTAACAAAGGTACATTAAATTTTACACCAGTACGAGAAATCACTACTTTTTCTCGTGGAATATATTTATAAGATCCTATTCTGACTGTTCGGCATTCTATGGCAGTCTGTAATGCTTGCTCGTTGTCTACAAAGTCCTCATTATCACACGTTCCTAAAATCCGATATCAACTTTTTAAAGTGTATATAATATTAGTTTTTAATATCGGCTATATATAGTATGTTGTTATCACTCATGTTCCTTAAGAAAAAAAATATTACCTGTATCATATTTTTCATCATTTTTAAAATCGCTATACGAACTAAAAATACAACTGTTAGTAATTATTGGTTCTTTTTCTAATATGGTGCCCACTTCTTCATTAAAAGATGTACTTGCATGGCCTAACGTATTATTATTAATGTTTCCTATCTTTTTAGCCTTGCTTTCATCTTCTTCATCGGATGATATTGTCAAACACTCTAAAAACAAAAAAAGTATACATACTAAAATATTTCTAAAACAAAATAATAAGATATCTGCTAATACTTAATTATATATTGATATTTTTTTATACGCGCAAAGTACATTACATGCATACCTGGTTCTTTGTGAATAGGCTTTGGTTTTGAAGTTGTACCTTTACCCTTTCCTCTGGGCCGTTTGCATGTAGGACCGTCTCGTTCTATTTTCTCTAATCGTGTAGTATTTCGTTCATTATTTTTCTTATAAAATATCTGGAAAGATATACAGTCATGACATATTTATAGATTTCATTTTGAAAAGTACTGGTGGAAAAAATTGCCGACGAAGAAAAGTAGAAAATTATATCGGAAATTTTATATGTACACACACGCATGTATATACACATATATACACATACATAGTATGTAAAATATATATTGAATGAGTGGAAAAATTCGTGTTCGATTGATAATTAAAATCACAATGATTGATTGATTTTTAACGATAAATAAAATCAATCAGTGATTTTTTAATCATAAATCGGGCACGAACTTTTGCACTCACCTAATATATAGAAAGTATATTGAAGTTTGTTGCAAGCTACCTTCAATATAACTTACAGCAATCATGTAATATTATATATAATGTGTTTTTACTTGTTCTAATTTCTTCAAGTATTATATAAATGTTATACATTTAATTCTAAGTCATCAAATAGAACTTTTAGAGAGCAAAAAGCCACTTTTTCTGGAATATATTAATTTACTCATTTAGAAAATTCAATTTGATGACTAATTTTATATTGTGAGAACTTTTTCTTATTAATTAAACATTTCAACTCCGAGATTTAAAGATTATCTCAGAAAACTCTTTGCAAAATACTTATAAAAGCGTTTAAAAAACGTGAAATAAGCGCGTTTTAAACTGATTATATTACAAAAATATTAAAATGATAAAAAGACTTATAAATAATCTAAAACCTTGTCAGCTATTTTCATCGATTACGTTATCGATCATTACATAACAGGTGAGTATTGTGCCATTAAGCGTAATATAATAACGGTCTTCTCTAACGTCGCAATCATAATCCTTACATCAACAGATATCCCACACTCCTTTTTTGCTATGGGTATCGACTTGACTTCTTCACTTAATTTTGCATTACATCTTTCACATCGGTTGAAGAAGAGTGAACTGTAGCCGCAACGATGACAGATAGCAAGCATTCCCTTGACCAAAATAGGTTCCTAAGTAATAACACGATATACTTCGTAGTTGCAGAATAATTTTCTTTGTTGAGATATACTCCTCTGTTGTGTTAAAACATTCTTATCGAATACAGTAATATGTGACATTATCACTATATATGTGAGTTCTCTTTTCCTTTCTTGTTTTCTCTTTCTTATTCTCTCTTTCTTCTACATGTACATGTATATATTTTTTATGTATTATATATTGTTCATCTCATATTTCTTTTTCTTACACAAGAGTGATTCTCTCATAGTAATATTAATATTTATCTTAATATTACAACTTTAAAAGTGTTTTTATCGTAAGATCGTTTATCATTATCAAAGGTAATTACCGGTCTTGACGCGAAACTAGACGAAACTAGGTTTACAACTGTACATATTTGCGTATATTTTTGACGCTGTGTTCGTTAATGTAAATAATTATCAAGCAAAGAAATTGGCATAAAAATTTAAACTACAATGTCAGATATTCTTAACACAGACGTAAGAAAATAACAGAATTTTTGATACTAATTAAATGCGGTAAATCAAGAAAAAAGATATAATTTATTACTGTTTTATATATGCATGCAATGCATAGATGTATATAGAACAAAAGAAAAATAATACTCAAGTTATATGCCAATGTTCTCACTTTGTGTTCTAATTTTTTTAAGTAAATGTATAAGCTCTCTCACCTCTGTGTTTGTATTACTGTTTTCATCCGATGCGCTAAAAATATTTTTATGTTATTCTTTAATAATTGGACATAAACTTATCGATGTTTGCAAATATGAAATAAGTGAAATATATCTTACTTGGTATTTTGAGATACAATGTCATTGCTTGTAGTGGAGCTTACAATTTCTTGAGTAGAATTTGAAGTAGAATCAGTGTGATCATTGTCTGAGTTTGTCCCAGGTGATCTAGAACTTACATCTACTATATAGTTTATACCAAGTGCAGGATCGTCTACCAGGGAAACTGTTGATCCAGAAAACGAGATATTAACCTGGAAAAAGATTACTCATATATATTAAAATGACATAATTGAAATTATTCATTATATACAATTTATAGTATAAGAACACTTTTAAATTTGAGTTCGTAATCTCATATTTCATTATTTATATTTTTATATATTTGTATCATCAACAGATACGGTTAAATCGGTACAGACCGTTCTATCTAGACTGTTACTGCGTATTCTTAAAAAAAAAAAAATGTACTTGTGCAATTACTGTAGTGCAATTCATCTATTCATATTAAAATTATCTACAGATCTTCCGATTTTATATAAACGTACCTGATTCATCATGACTGCACGTACCTGAACCAATAGGTCGTGCACAGTACAGTCTTCAGTCGGTATGTCGAAAGTAATTAATCTTTGTTCTCCAGAGGTTAAAATCACTAACATTTTTGCTTTATTTCCGTTAATTTGTTGCTGAACTATAGCACTTTTTGGATCGTTAATGGTTTTCTGAAGATAAGCAACGCTTTCACTTGAACTTTTTTCATGTTCTAATTGCAATGAAGGAGATTGTTGCGTAAGCTCTTTTTCCTGCGTACATTCGGAAAGATCAACTTCCATGTTACCACTAGTAATGTGCCTATTATGTTCAGCTGAAGGAGCCGGCGATGTTATCACGGGTTGTTTTTGTATTTGTTGATTTTGTGGAGAGATTGAAACCTGTTGTGTCCTTTGTTGTACGGAATTTGGTGTTATCGAGCGACGCGATTGTAAAGGATTCAGTGAGGACTGGACAGGATGCAACGTGTTAGGAAGTTGTTGCTGTCGTGGGTTATTTTGGCATTTCTGTTTCTCGATATGTTGCTTTTGCTGTAATTGCATTTTAAGTTTTGCTTGCTTGATTTGTTCGCTCAAGCATTTCATTTCCGGACCTTGTACTCTGACAGATGTTTTCGAGATTTCGGGAGGAACTATAGCTACAGGCCGTACGTGTAACATATTCGTATTAGAACGCGTTGGCCGTACAATATTCTGGCCCACGTGATTAACACTTTTGCTGTTGACAGACATGGCAGATCTTGGAGTTGCTACATGTGAATTTTGAATCCGATTTTCCATTGTAGTTATTACATTTAGTTTATCTGAAGTTTGACACGTTACACCTATATTGTTCGTCACCTGTAGAGTTTTATAGAAGGGTTTAGTAGTTATTTTTTTCTTCGTCTCTCCAAAATTGGATAAACCAGAATTCATATAAGCAGATGTCTAAAAGAAGGTATTGTTATAAGCGAAAAAAAAACATCAACTTATTTCTCGCGAACACATTACTACATTATTTAAACTTACCGGCGATGCAATGTCGTTTTGGGTATTATTTCTAATTACAGTGGCAGTCTGATTTCTTTCTTGTAATAATGTATTTGGTTTTAACACTGTGGCAGCAGCATTTTGCATTTTTATCCACTGTGTTTGTCTTTCATTTTTACAATCTGTTTTAATACCTGAAAACAAAAATGACAAATTTAAAAATGTAATATTTTGGTGAATATATATTAATATAGTTAACAGATTTACCTGTGTGATCTACGATCTTCACAATATTTTCAGTAGTATGTGCATTCGCGATATTAGATTTTAATATTTCCTGAGTTGAAGCTATATTATTTGTTTTGATTATAAACACATCTTGTCTGAAAGATAAAATCTTTGTTGCAAATATTGATTTAATACTACTTGAATTCCTAAATTATATGAATGATCACTAGAGGTCAAGCAAGCATGTTTAAAAAAATTTTGACTTTAAACAACTAAAAAATAGAATAGAATACAAATTACAGGCCACACAAAAAAAGATTGTACAACTACGATATATTGTGCATAACAAAAATTATAAAAAACTTTGTAAAAAAATATTAAAAGTATATTAGTAACTTTTTATGCATCATATAGCTTTCTTTTACAATCTTTTTAATTAATAGTTTTGATAATCTAACAACGTCCACTTTTATTTATCTCATTATGTGAATGCTACATTATTTTATTAAAATAAAAAAAAACTTTTAATATTTTTGGAATAAAAAGTGGCAGGTGCAAATAAATTTATAATCTTTAGTAGAACAAATGTAATAATTGCAATAGAGAATGAAGTTTGAATTCTGTGATGTTTACTTATTAAATATATTAAAATTAAATGATCTGTCTATAACACACATACATCCACACATAACTCTTTCATGATCAATATATTAGTAAGTCAGCATCTCAGCAATTACTCTGATAACTTTTTCTTTGAGGCACACGCGTTTTGTAAAGATGATAAAACTTCTCCTTTTCTCTAATTAGTATTTAATGTTATCTTCACTGCTTATAAACACTGTTTTATCGTTAATTAATATGCATCGTTAATTAACATACATTTATATGATTATGCAGAAAATAGAAGACTACTTTAAGAAGCACCTGTTAATATCTTCTACGTTGTACATACATTTGACGATTATAACATCACTTTAACATTAAAATGTTACACATATCGTTCAAAATGTTAATTAACTCTTGTGTATAGTTCCCACGAATATTAGTTAAAGTTGACGTTGTTATGCCTTTTAGAAATCAAAACAACGTTTTAATTAAAATGTATGGCCTATTGTACATATAATAAGATAAATTAATGTAGAAATGAAAGTATTTCT
>QVNV01001061.1:0-22488 GCA_014825455.1 Pseudomyrmex pallidus | reverse complement strand
AAGAAAGAAAATAAAAATAATTACGTGTGCACTGAACATATATACATACAACGTGGGGACAGCAATGGCATTGCAGAAAATTTTAAATTACAGATAGTCTAAAGTTGACTAGCTTGCACGATTACTATCAACGACTGCTTCATGGGAGCCAACCGTTGCCTTCCGGTCTGGACATCGCAAACATATTAAAATTTTTTTCCCAAACGTTACTGTGTAAGTGTAGAACACAATTGTGCGATAATAAAATAAACTGTGACGCACTTTTCCGTTCTCTATCGGTGTTACTTTCTCGTTGCATTCAACAATTTGCTTCCAGCAAATATACAAAATAAACTCTGTTTTTTTTTTCTAGCTTTATTGAAAGAGGTGGACGAGGAACCGTTCGAGATGATCAAGTCGCAGAAGTTCGACGTGGAACGAATGGCTTTGTATCCGAGTCTGGATTATAGACAGCTTTACAACGCGCTGACGCAATTGATCGACGTCGTGCCGTTACTTCACCTCGGTCTGCAAGGTTCATCCCTCGTTATTAGCGAAACGGAGTCGCAGAGGAACGGTCACTGAATTTAGTTAAAAAAAAAAAAGTGTCTCACATCTTATTGCGCGCTCTTTCAGTGATTTGTATCGCACGACCATGTATACGATCGACTCTTGCCTGATTCTAATTCTGTTTCTGTACAGTGCAATCTTGTCTCTCCGTTCGAGCTCGTTGTTTCGAGCAACGTTTCAACATTTTTCTTTTTTTTTCAGCACACAACTAAGTAACTCATCCCGCTCATTTTCTAGCGTTCGGGAAAGCTTTGCTGCAGTGTCTAGCGTGCCTGTTGCCGTTTCTCGATCACGATCTGATCGACAATCTGTCGTACTTGACTGCTAGCACGATATCGGTACTTCCCATGGAACTGCACGAGGAATGTGTGTGTGTGTCTATAAGTGTTTCCTATTTTATACTGCGACGAACACACATCCAAATCTCTTTCTCTCTCTTTCTCTCTCTAAGACAAGGAACGAGGGAAAGGGACTTTTAGTATTGCGTCGAATAAGAAAAATTCTCCTGTCAGAAACGCATTGATGAAATGTAAGAAGAAATTGATGCGTTTTCTTTTTCATAAGCTTTACTCGATTAGAGTAAAACTTGTTGATATTTTTTTGATTGTGCAATAATTCAATGCAAATTTATATTAACTGTGGCTCGCAGTTATCAAAGCGCAGTGATATCATCGTGATTGAAAAAAAAAAAAGACTTTGCAACAGGAAGAGAGAACGAATCAAGTTCGTATCACACGAATTTTAATTTTCAGCGAGAGGAGTTGAGTCCGGAAACGAGAATGCGGCCAGTCAATCGATAGCCGCTGTTATAATGATGGTGTTTCAATACTCGAATAATCCAGGTTTGTTGTGACAATTCTATATATTTTTTTTATTTCTTATTTATTTTTATTATCAAAGAATTGATATTTTTAACTTTCTTGTGGCTCTTTTCTCTTTCAAAACTACGCAAAATGTATACGTCTCATTTTTTTTCTTTCAGCTCACCACTGTCAATTGCTGGAATGCTTGATGGCTTTGAAACCGGAAGTGGTGAAGGACATACTCTGCGTCGTCGCTTACGGCACCGCGCCTGCGAGAGCCTCGGCCGCAAAGTTGCTATTTTATTACTGGCCATCGTTCAATCCGAATCTGTTCGATCGCCGCGCGGTGTTGGTCAAATTCGCCAGTGAGCGCCAAATCCGTCTCGTTCAATCTCTGTTGTGGTAAATTTGATCATCTTCAAACGATAAACTGACTCTCTTCGTTTTGTTCCGCCCGTTTCAGACGATCTCATCCCTTTCGTGTGCCAACGGGACAATTGTCCGAACGCCGGCAACGCGGAGGCCGCCAAGGTCTGCTACGATCATCGCATCTCGATCACGTTCGCCAACGAATCCCCGCCGCCTCTCTACCTCTGCATCGAATGCGCGAACGAGATACATCGCGAGCATCCGAATCAGATGTTCTACGACATTCTGCACCCGATGCAACAGGTGTCCATGATTTGCGAGAACAAGGTCAGGCGTCGTCGCTTGAAAATTATTCGTCGCTTGAATATTGTTGTTGTTGTTTTTTTTTATTATTCACAAAAATATACAGTGGACAACTGTGTATATAGGTGCGAGGACTTGTTGTTCGGCACTCGCGACGTTATTAAAAGCACGTGTACGTTCTCTGTCGTTTGTAGAACTGCAGAGCGGCGGACAAATCGGCCATCAGCATCTGCTTCTCGACTGAGTGCGCGAGTTACAACGGGAATCATCCTATACGGTACTGCCAGCAGTGTCACAACATCCGCCACAACAACCGTCGAGGCGGCGATCACGTCTATCACCTGGCGCTGCCGCACATCTCGCAGCTGGACCCGCAGTCGCAGACCTACATGGTTCAAGCGATCGTCAGGCAAGGATCGTTCGAATAAAATCATCGGATTTTCATCGTCGTTTACGAGCACGTCGATTCAGCACGTTTGCTTTTTACAGTTTGCTCAAGGAAGCCGAGCCGCTGAGCATCGACAGCAATCGGGACACGACGGAAATGAGCGCGAGCACCACCAGCAAGGGTGGCACCGGTTTTTCCGGTATGAGTAGCGGAAGCGGCGGTATCGGCGGCTCGTTTGGTCACTGCGACCCGACGAGTCTCGAGGAGCGACAGCTGCTCGGCAGATACGGCGTGTGGCTGCTCGTGGGACTTTGTACCCCTAACGAGGATACCCCGGTTGAAATACTGGGCCGTTTGTTATCAATGTTATTTCATTGGTTTCATGTCACTGCCTACTGTTTCGATGGTATTGAAAAAAGACTTATACACCTTATCTTTTCTGTTGGTAATTTAACACTGCATATATACACTTTACTCAAGTAGAACGTAGCCAGAACGTAGGTGGTAGCGTCTCTCGGCTAAATATGCGCGACGATCACGAAAATAATGTAAGTGATGTCCTTCTCGTACGTAAATCGCCCGCCCGCGGTGACGTGTGTATAACGCGAAACCCGGCGAAAGAAAGGTCCTTCGCATGCGGACAAATTCTGGTTATGCGTATGTTGATTAATTATATACAATCATATGTGAGATCGTCAATCGATCTCTCATGTGTAATTATATGTAATTATTTACGTGACCAAATTTCTCGGAGCTCGCGTCCATATGCGCGGGACTTTTCTTCTTCCGGGTCACGCTGCACACACGTCGCACAGCTCTCTATATCTCTCTGTCTCGACACTGTCTCAAAAACAAAACAAAAATTTCGCGAGTGTTGCTACATGTGTTTGAAATACGTATATGTATATGTGTATATGTTTCGAAATAAGGACGTGCCTGAGAAATATTTAGCCGCGAACACGGAGTTTTACTTCTTACAAATTATTAAAAAAAAAAAAAACGTAGAGAAAAATACGTAGAATATTTAATTAGAAAAAAAAATTACGTAGAGAATATCTAATTAGACAAAAAAAAAATTGTCGATATAAGAATTGCATGCAAATATAATTCCAAGATACTTTACACACGACTCGACACATGTCCGAAAAAATTGCATTTACAATGTGTTCTGATCGCGAAAGAGAGATTACGTCTCTCGTCGTTGCACGAAAAAAATTTATTCGGGAAACGACGATAAATGTTTCGCATTTGTCTCTTGGTGTGTTTCGATCCTGTGTATTTTGTGTCGTTAGATTTATTAGTACAATGCCACGTATATAAAAATAGCATTACTCTCAGATTTTTATCTCGTCTCGCGGCTATCGGTTTTTCTCACCGATCGAATTTTCCAGGCCAGGCGGAGAGCGCGCTCGAGAAGTTGAAGACGGAACACGTTTGCGGCTGGCTCTCGCAGGTGATGAAAACGCATTACGAGGTGTTCATTTCCTGTCTCCTGCCGCATCCCGCGGACTACGTCAGAGTCGGAGGCCACTGGTAAGACTCTCGCTCGAGTTCCAAAAACAAATTTGAGATTTCTAAAAAATCAAATCGCGCATTAAACATTATTAAAATATCGTTCGTTTTTGCTTTGCGACAACAGGGAAACTCTGGCCTCGCGTACGTCGCACTTGAAAGACGGTCTGCACCGATTGTTTTGTCTCGTGCCGTACGAAGTGATCACGCCCGATGTGTGGGATTACGTGATGCCGCACTGGATGGAGGCGGTGGTGAACGACGTGCCCGAACACGAGCTCCACGAGCTGAAGATAATATTGAGGTGCGCGTTACCGCGATTAGCGCGAAATTCCTTTTGCTCACATTTATGTGCGGGGAGGATCAAGAGGTTTTACGAGATGAATACTGATAAACCCGTGTTGCAGCAAGATCTTGGACCGGGACATGAACTCTCTGGGATTCGACGTGAAGAAAATGTACAACTTCGTGGCTAAGCGGTTCGTCAATACGAGCGCGAAGGTGCAGGAACAGGCGCTTCACTGGCTGCAAACGCTCACCATGCTCGAGATAACGATACCGCTGGATCAGCTGTTCGCGATATTCAGCGACGGTGTCGCGGTGATGCAATCGATGACCAGCGCGGAATCGGAACTGAAACCGAGCAAACCCACGAAGGAGAACGATGAGAACACATGTGTGCAATTGCAAATTACTTACGTCACACTCTTCGTAAAGCGAGAAATGTCATTTAACGAGCACACATTGCGCTACGTTTTTTCATTAAAAAACATCTATAGAGATTGTTTTTTTTTTTTCAGTATCGAATCGACTCGCGGATTAACTTTGCCTTCCCGAAATTTTACAAACGCGCGTTTAATCGATTTGCTCGCCTTTAAGCATGTTCGTTTAAATGTCCAGGTTCTATAGTGGAGAACGACTCGGGAAAGTCGACGCCACTTTCCGACGACGTGGTGCCAACACCGAGACACATGGAATTCATGACGAACGCGGAACTCAATCTATCATGCTGCATTCTCATGCTTGACATACTCTTGAAACAGGTGAGAAAAGAAACACGCGTTCTCACGTAACACGAATGAGTTACGTGCGAATCTCTCGGTCTCCGCGAGAAGGGAAAGCGTTTCTCCCTTTTACGCGCTGTTTTTATTCCAAGAAGAAGGGAAATTCTCTCTTTTCACGAAAAACCGATTTATTATACGCAATGTCTCCTCCGATGCGAAGTACAATGAAAATTTTGCATCCAAAACAGATGGAGCTCCAGAACGTGGACAAGCACACCGGAATTAATACAGCGGTGTGCCGAGACGCCTGTCATTTGATGAAATCCATAGTTGCGTCCAATTGGAACAACGGCCACATGTGCGCGTCCGACACCGAGTGTACTTACTGCGAGTCCAGAGTGATTTGGCACCAACTGTGCCTGCAACTGATCACTTACATGGCACCAGAAAATCCGGCGTATCCGCCCGATGTTAGTTAATTTAATGATACACACTTTTTCGCTTTTATTATCCAGTAATTTTCAACTCGACAGTTCGCTCGATAGCGCAAAAATAAATAAATAATCGCGCGATTCGTCGTTAAAAAAAAAAAAATTAGAAGTTAGATTCGCTGATTTGTTTTAGATGATTGTGGATGAAAACGCGGAGGATCAGAATCGAAAAAATTCACCGGAGAAGAAGAGCGACTCGAAACCGGATGTGGTTCTCAACATGCCGGTGCCGGAAATGCACTCCGTAGGCGGAGTCTTAGTTCACATGCCACACGTACGTTACTTGATGAACAAGTTTTAAAGATCGATTAACTGTCTCTCCCCCGCGCTGACAACGTACATATATATATTTTTGACGTTTGTCTCATTGAGACGAAGATAACAATATATATTCAATCTTTGCTAGAAAAAACAATTCCGTCTTTGCTAAAACAAAAACAAATTTAATTTATGAAAATTTTATTCATTCTTGCAATGAGACAAGTGTCACAGAGAGGTGTTCATTTCTACAGTCACTACGTGTCACACAATTCCTCTATTTAATTAAAAGCAGCAGCATGCCACTTCTTCTGAAAACTGTCTTAATTGTGTGTGTGTCCGTATGCGCTTCTCTCTCTGTCTGTCTCTTCTTCCACGACACGGCCTGAAAATCACAAAAAAAAAACACGGTAGGCTAATCTATGTCACCGGATTAGCTATTTTGATCGTCTATGTCAGTTCTTTGAACAGATTATGACAGCCACAGTAGAGACAGTTTCGGAACAGCTGGACCTGGCAGCCATCATGCCGACGGAGAAGGTCATGTCCGCCGTCGTCAGAACGGTCACGCTGTCGGAAACTGACTTGGGTGAGTCTTGGATGTTTTGTCTTCTTTATTTTCGATTTTTTTTTAAATATTGCATCTGAGTTTTTTTTTTAACTCTTTAACTTCTTTTAGCCAGCGCAACGGCGAGCGTGGCGAAGACGCAACTGATAGCCGAGAACGACGAGCCCACGAGTCCGAGCGCGGAAAACGACCTGGACGACTTCTGGCACACGTCCGTGGGGAAGTTTCGTTTCACGATCGAGGAATTACCTGAGCAGCTTCAATACATTCACAAGCTACTGAAAGTACGAAGAATATTGTGTGCGAAAACTACGCGAAATAACATTGCATTGATTAATTTGTTGGCAAATAATCTTTCTTTTTCCAGGAAATTATGACAATCGACAAACCCGACATACTGTACTACATGCTGCAATGTCTGAACGTGATGTGTTTGTACGGCGACGCGTTTAACGTAGCGGTGAAGGATCATCAAGGATTCTTCATATGGTGTCAGGAAAACTTGCTGATAAAAAAGTACGCGCGCGAAAACCACTTGACACATTTTGTTCAACGAGCGAAACGACGGAAATAAACACAAAGAGATTCGTTTTAATTTTTTTTTCTACAGCTTGTGGGAACTTCTCAACGCGGAGCATTCGCACATAGCGCAAGTGACCGTTCCGTTGTTACTACATTGTGTGACGTTACCCTGCGGCATGGACACTTTTTGGAGGCTTGTGCAGGAGGAATTTCACAATTCTGACTGGCGCGTCAGATTCGTCGCGGGTAATTATTTTAATTTTTTGTATACAATTGTTTAATATCTTTAGCGATCGAAAACGAGAGAAAAAATATATATCGTCCTTTGTACTGGCTTGTAAAATTGCAAATTAAACAAACGAATGCGTCTCGGATGTTTCAGTCGAACGCGTAACATTAATCGCTAGGTTTATGGACTCGACACCGCTGCGAAACATGTCGAATCTTCAAGCCGCGCTAGCAAACGCGTTCTGCTATTTGATCACGAGCATGGACGACAGCAATGTGTACGTCGCGCAGCGTGCAACTTTGTATCTCGGTACTATTCACGATACAGCGATCAGGGTAAATCTACTCTCTAAAAATTCAACTTTATGCGAAAAAAATCGAAACCTCTTTTGTTTCGCCTCGTCAAATTGTTTTATTTTCGATCTCAATAATTTTATTCGTAGTTTGTGTGTAGTTTTGCTGCTTACTTTAAAAAAAAAAGAAAAAAAAGAAACTTCTTTCAAAGCTCTAATTTAATATCAAGCTTATAATTATTTCAGTCGTTAATTCTATGTCTGGAGACACAATTCGATTCCGTAATTGTAGACCGGCCCATGGTATTGCAATCGCTCTACCAACTGCACAACAGTCTTAGCGACCGACGTATTTTGACTTGGGAATTTTTCTTGAATCGCTTCGACACGTTGTATCTCGAGGCTCAGATCAACTTGGAGAAGTCGGGCGAGGGAATGTACTTGCGGGGTTAGTAGCGTCAACAATCAGAGAATCGGCGAAACTCACGTACATTCAATAAGCCTGTACAGTGTACATTAAATTAGAAAAAAAAAAAAAAAACATTTACTCATTCTTCCCGGCTGCAGACCTAAAGAACACCGATATGAACAGCGAGGTGTTCCTGAAGAAGCTGCATCGCGCGCACGAAGCGTTGTCTCAGTCCGACGGTAGCGGGACGAGCTCCGTGAAGACGTTGAGCGCGAGCTTCGGCACCAAGTGGCCATACAAGCGCACCATGTCCGCGCCCGCGTCGATGGTACCGCGACAGGACACCAAGCAAGGTACACGCGCATCCAGGCGAAGCTCCCCCCCGATTTTTGCGGGGTTTAAGTTCTTATCATTCCTCCTTCCTCCCTCACCCACCAGCCCCCTCGTTATTATCGCCTTTTTTCGCGCGCACACATCACATCGAACGTTTGTGTAACACACTGTATGTTACTTTTTTACTCTTTGTTTTTTCCGCAATCTTTCACCGCAGAAAAGGAAAAGGTGTACAGCCGACAGTATTCCGCGCCGATCCTGAAACGGAAGAGCTCGAGATTCGGACTGGGTCAGTTGCTGGGGTTCACCCCCCCGCCTAATAACAGTATCCCAGGTAGAGTAGCGTGTGTGTTGCCTGCTGCAGTCGCTGGTTAGCTGTTATTAGACGAGAGACATTTAAATGTTAAATACAACCTGAATATGTTTGACGCGCGCGCGCGCTCGTATAAAATGTTGCTCGTTCGTGTTGTTTTACGCGGTCTCCAATTTGAAAAGGATGTTAGAAAGCGTTCGACTCTCCGGACGGATCGTAACGATTTGAAAAAAAATATATAACGAATTTGGGTAAGTAGCAACGCCGAGTCGCAGAGATGCTTGCTTCTGAAGAAGCGCAGTGAAGGATATTTTGTCGAAAAATGTGTTTGCTCTTGCGATAAAAAAAAAAAAAAGAATAAAATGAGGAAAGGATTCGCTTGCTTGCTTGCGGACCGTAAACTTGCATCCGAGAAACTTATTTGCATCCGTAAAATTAGCGAGAAATAGATTCGAATAGTGAAAATAATTTTGAAAGTTGAAGTTTTGTTTTGTCGACTATACTCTCGTAGATTTCGTTAGAAAATTTTTGATGCAGCAAGCGCGCGAAGATTGTTTTTCTTTTGTTGTTTGTTTAAATTGCGGAAAGCGCTTCCTTTCTACTCTTTTTTCTGTAAGATGTAACAGAAAATAAATTTTAATTTCTGCATCTCGTTCTCTTTGCGGAACATGGTCTTAAAATTAATGGTTTCTTTTATGCCTTTGCTTCGATTGCATCAGCATAGACTCTTAAGGTAAAAGTATAATACGCATGACATCTCTCTCTTCTATATGTTGCCTGATACATATACTGTGTATTGCTTTGTGTGTGTCTCTTTTACGACCGATATTTTTTCCAATGTGAAAAGTATCATACATAGATATAGATCTAGAAGAACAGTTGGTTCTAAAGTGAGATTTTTCATTCTTACTTTCGTATAGATATCTTGTCTCTTTACTCTCTTTTAGCCAACTTCTTCGAAACTGTGGTGCGCGAAGTAAAATTAGCGCGTTTTACAGATGGCCACCTGCATTCGCTGAACATGGTCGACGAATCCAGCACGTTACCTGGGAACGCCACGAAAATCGTGGATCTCGAAGAAGCGGACAAGGAAACGATGCACCTGCTCGTGTTCCTGTTGATGCAATTTCTCTCGCGACAGGATCAGGTAGATTTTCGCGCTCAATTGAAACACGTTGTTTCTTTTGTTATTCGCGCGATCTCTTCGATGATTCGTCGTATCGATACAATTTAACTTTTTTTTAATTTTGTTTAGGCCTATCCGACGGACGAGAAGTCATTGTTGAAAACACAAGGCATAGTCCTGCGACATTTGTATCTTCTTCTGGGATATAATCAGAACGAGCGTACTTTCCACACTTCTCCGCAACGTTTAAGGTAAAAATTTCTTTCTTAAATCTACTGCATTTTTATCGGTTCGTAAGCAGTTCACGAAAACTTGTGTGTAAACATGAATTGTAGGCTTTCAGCGGTGTTCAACGTCTTCATTGCCAATCTGCCGCAACTGTTGGACCAGAATCACGTAATAGGTTGGACGATGACGCCGCCGGTTCTCGCGATACTGCAACATTGCCCTTGTCCCCCGCAATCTACTCCTCCGACTGATCATCAACCACCGAATTACAGTCTTTGGTACTTGGAGCCACATATCAGACGGTCCTGGCTGATGTCTCTGCTTGTAATTTTGTACAAGGTGAAAAACAATCTGTATATGAGATATCCGGTCTCTTTCGATATTTCTGTAGTTACTTTTTAAGGCATTTGAAAATAAAATTAATTATTGCAAATGAATTTAACATGTACGAGATCTTATGTTTTTCAGTGTCAATACGGACAACAGCCTTGGTGCAATCAGCTTCAGTCGTTGGTGAAGATAGTGCTGAACACGCTCGACACGCAGCATCATCAGTGCAAGAGAATCCCGGCGACTGTGGTCATGGACGCTCCGCCGTCCAGATCTCGCGGTAATCGAGAGTTCGAACAATCTGACTCGCAAAATTTCCACGAACGATCTTGACTCGAAGAGTGTTTTCCTTGTCTCTCAGACGTGTCGCAACCTTCGCTCGGGGTGGAACACGACGGGTTGACGACGAACGCGGGAGAATTGGAGACGGAGACCCCGCCGATGCGCTCGTCGATGCACCAACGCAGCAGCCCCGGAGGGATACACGGACAGATGGAGACGCACTGGGAGGAGAACAACGGTCCCGCGAGTCGTTACTTCAACAAGCACTTCACCAGGTCAGATAGTTTCTTGTGACACTGTTGTTTTCTTATCGCACTTATTTTAATTAATTCTCTCACTAATCCCATATTTCTTAGAAAGACACACACACAATTTTTTCACCGTATCTCTTACGTGCGGGCAAGCGCGAATGGCACAAGAGTTCACGATAGTCACAAGAATTCAGATCACCTAGTTAAATATATAGATCCACTTTTTTCCACGTTTCTTAGAAAACAATAAATATTTTCTTTTTTTTAAACGATCACTCTCGAGACTTTTCTAAGTTTGAGTCTGATTTCAGTTGTTTTCTTTTTCGCTATTAATTATTTTTTCTGATATTTATCACAACACTTTGACACACAGTAGCGTTTGCGCTTCTGTTCTTTATTCACACCAAGTAGTGGCATGCTACAATTTGCTATTGCGAATGCTTTTGCGAAGCCATTCGATCAATGCGGACGATACGGAGTCTGAGCTGGCCGCGATACCTGAGAGCCCAAAATCTGACAGCACCTTGCATGGTAGCAGCGGAGGATCTCTCGGCGAGCTAGAGGATACAGTTTTCAAACACGCGCTGCACGAGCCGCGTATGTCGATCACGGATGGGACCACGGGCGCGACCGAGCCGAACAATCGGAACGCCGTCGTCAGAGCGCGAGCTGGATCCTTCACGAAGCCTATGTGGTTCATAGGAAACGAGGATGAAGCTTATCAGGTAAGATTTAATTTTTCTCGCGAAGAAAATAAATGAAGAGTATGTCGAGAGACTTCGAAGAATGCCGTTATCAATTGTATATTTAGGGTAACAAGTCTGGTCCATCGAAGAAATGGGGCGTTTACGAGGGGATGAAGATGATGGTGACGGGCACGCTTATGGCCGGACAGCAGGAACCGAAGCCTCAGTCGAAAATACCCGCGCCAACAGCGAAAAATGGCAAGAAACAATTGCCGTACAACGGGGACAACGTTACGAAGTCGTTCGATTTGTCGAGCGCGTTCGCCGTCGCCACGAGTATTTCTCACATTCAAAGGTAAACGATCTTTGCCTTACAAAATCGAGTCCAGTCTTTTTACAAACCGCGGCGAGATGTTATCGCGATCGAAAATATGCAAAATTTTCCAGACCCGAGTGTTTGAAGGAAAAGGGAAAGGAGAAGGAAAAGGAAAAGGAGAAGAAAAAAGAGAAAGAAACGGAAAAGGAGAAAGAAAAAGAGAAGGAAAGTGAGAAGGAGAAGGAAAAAGCGCTTGTGAAGACCGCGGACACCGTCAACAACAACGAATCGACGAACGCGAAGCACTTGGGCAGACAGAAATACGTGGAGCAAATCACGATTACAGCGACGTCGCCGGTTTCGCCGTGCCAGGTGATCTCGGTGACGAACAGCGATCACTCGAGTTCACCGGCCCTCAGTTCTTCGATATCGTCGCAGATTATCAGCACAGAAAACGGACAACAAAGTGCGATACCGCAGCCTTTGATGACCACCCCGACGGTCGAACGATTGCTACCTATCGGTACAATGGTTCGCGCAACTGGTGAGTCTTATTGTTGTTTAACAAAGGGAAAGAAATTGTTTTATATTAGATTTTTTCTGTGTGTAAATTTCAATAATATATAATTTAAATAAATACATTTTATCGCAATAATATTATTTATTGCTATTTGTTTTAATAATTCTCGCAGGATCACGAGCCGCGCAACGCGTATTGAGATGCGAAGACGCGTACGGGTCTCCGGAATCACCGTTATCCAAAATGGACGTTTTGACAGTCAGTGAGTACATTTTCAAACTAACAAAAATGCAAAAATAGCAAGCACAACGACGAGGTCGAACTATGAGAGAAGTGAGAAAAAGATAACGATGATCTGAGGGAGAGATGATCGATTGTAATTTCGCAGGCTCCTCGTTCGAGCAAGACAGCGAGACTTGCATGTCCAGCGACATCACGAGTCCGCACAGCATCTCCCAATTGGAATTTCCGACACCCGAACGACTGCTGCCGGTTGGTCCTCAGAGGGATTTTTCCAGCCTGGTCGACCGAGTGTATCAGGCTCTCGATATTACGGATTTTGAAGGTTCGAGCACATCAATAAGTCTGTTATATTTTACTTGATAGCGAAACGCTGCTGTTTTCAACTTATATGTTTTTTTTATACGATTTAATACTTAATTCTCTGTTTAGTCACAAGTAAATCGAGTGACAATGTAAAACCTGACACTCACGAGACGGTGCTCACGAAACAAGACAGCGGAGCGTCGGACAATATGGTAAAGAATCTTGTATTTATAGTTTCAATCAGACATTTTTTTTTCAACAACAAAATATGATTTTAGTTAAAAAAACACATAAGATGCTTGATATCTCACGTCTAAGAGAAAACTTGAATAAATGAAAATTAGTTAACGATGAAACATCAACCGAGACGAAATAGCAGAAAACAAATTTTGATTTATTTATTTATTTTTTTTTTTTAATAAATCGCGACTGTGTTCGCAGTCTGCGTCGCTCGTGCCGACGTGCAACGAGGTCAACTCGAGCAGATCGGCAAGTCCAAGGAGATTAATTAAACAAGTGGCACTTGAATCGTCTCCGCCGGCGGTCGAGACCGGGGACTTCGCGTCGAAGGTGACGGATTACGAGCAGAAGATAAAATCGCGGGAACAATTTCGCATTCAGCGCGATAGGGGACGGAAGACCCTCACCGCGACGACGGATCAGAACGCGATCACCCACGCGAGACGGACGGAATCCTGGTATGCACTTCGATCGTGTGTGATTTTTGAAAATACACATAGCTAAAATCGCTCATTGCGTTGTATGGCACTTATGAAATTTAATTAAGTTTTATTAAACCGCTTGTTTAATTTGCCCATATTTACTGCCCAATCTCTGATAGGTCCAGTGCGCAGGTTGAACAAAATTCAGCCTATGTCTCACGACAAGCATGTCACGCAGATTTCAATTTAAAACACAGTTTATTTCGCATCGGCAACGATTGCGTTTATGATAGGTATAATTTGCTTGAGTCTTAGATTGTGTGTTATAAATCATATAATTAATTATCGGACTTTTGTGACACGTAATAAATCTCGGATTTTCGGGTGCGACACAGGTGCTCGGAATGCGGAACGATAAAGGAGGAATATTCCGACGAGGAGCTCGGATTGTGCATAATAACTCTGGGAACGTTTATTCATCGAGAACCGTCTCTAGCGGCGCCGTTGCTGCCCGAAATACTCAGCATCGTTACCAAGTAAGAGATTAAAGTATTTTATTTGTAGCTTTTATTCACACATCAGTTCTCAGAAAATTTTTACTGTTTGTGTGTCTCGTAAAATAATATTTAATATTATATAAATTTATTATACGTGTAATTATGTAACGCTCTAATGTATTATCACAGGGTGGCGCTTAATGCAATGTATCCTTGGCAAAGCGAAACGAATATACATTTGCCGGGTGGTGCGATCAGCGTGGCGCATCAGTTCCTCAGATGCGTTCTCCATCAATTAGCGCCTAATGGGATCTTCACGCAGATGTTTCAGACTCATCTGAACGGTAAGAATATATGAAGCAACAATTCTTCGAGATCACATTTTTATCCGTGAGAGACCGTTTTAATTAATATTTTGAAATTGCTTCGATTGCAGAATCGACAAGGTTGCAGTTCTTCAAAAGCGTGGCGCAAGCATTGGTCGATTTCAACGAGTTGAATCCCATCGCGCCCTTGCAATTGTTGCTCGAGGTAAGAAACTCGCGACAAAGTGAGCTAAATGTGAGCGAAACATCGTTGCAATCGACACACATTGTCGCCTAACATTTTTTTACTTCGTCGTTTTTTTTGCAAGAGAGAAAAAACTTTGTAGTCTCGTCACGTTAAATTTCAGACATTAAACATGAAGAAATCGTTGCCGCTAGAACGGCTGCCGATAATATTGTACAATATCGCGTGCTACCTGGATTGTTTGCCTTTGGAAGCGGGACTGGGACCCGGCTCGGTTACGTGGAGCGCGCTATTGACACAATTCGACGGTCTGTTTCGAAGACTCGTTCTGATTCTTCCCTCTATCGAAGACATCAATCCTCTCCTGCGAATTATGGTGTCCCTGTTGAAGGTGCCGGGGATTCAGCAAGCAAAGGTACTCGAAAATCGACAAAGTCCGCTTGTCGCGAATGGATAAAATTATATACGCGGCGCGCACACTTTTGCGCGATTAGAAATTATTGCTTCAAGGTTGGACAATTTTTATTCCCAGGGAATGCTGGATCCGTTTTCCAAAGTACTGAGCTACGCCATACAAAACTCGACGCTGCAGTATCATTATTTGACGGATCTGTGCTACCTGTGTCACAGGGGATTTATTCGCGATCGCGACAAACACTTTTTCGGACGAACGATCGTGTTCGAGTTGATACAGGCCATCAAGTTCAAGACGACGATACCGGATTCGAATTTCCTCCTGCTTCTTCAATTCGTATTACAAGTACAAATCGCGATCACGATTCAATTCGTACAACATTTATCTAACGCGCGATAGCGCGCGAATATATATTTTTTTCTTAAACGTGTGTAAAATTCTTGTTGCATGCGACGCAGGACATCGGGGGATCTTTGCCGAACACTCTCATCGCGATGGATAGTAACATTCAAACGGACGTGTCGCCGATTTACAACACGAACGCTTCCGAATCGTTGAAGAATCAGTTGTCGGACGTTCTCGACTTTTTAGGCGACTTTCACACCCTGACCAAGATCAAGGTGAGACATCGACGAACAATGTAAAAAATAATAATCCGAAGAACTCGGGGGGTTTTTTTTTGTTTTTGTATTTTAGAGTTACAGCAAAGGTATGCAAGCGGGTTTGAACGAGGACACGATAGGCGGAACATTGAAATGCGGCCTCGCTCAATACGTGGCTTTGGAGATCACGAGGGGTAACAATCGAGAGAATCGAGCGGTCGCGCGTTATCTGCCGTGGTTGTACATCGCGCCGACCATACAGCAAGGGTAAGCTTTAACTAGTTACGGAAATCACCGAAGCATTCACAGCTTTTTGTCAACGGTTTCTAGTGCTCGCGAGTACGTCGACTGCATCGGCCATATCAGGCTGTTGTCTTGGCTCTTGCTCGGCTCGCTCACGCACATAGCTATGTACGCCGGCAACAACAACAACAATCACGCGCACTCGTCGATACAATTGGCGCAACCGATACCCCAGGAGGTGTCCTGCCACATCGCCGATCACATTCAGATAATCTTCTCGGGCTTTCCGGAACAATCCAAGACCTCGGTCCTGCACATGTCGTCGCTGTTCTACGCGTTCATCCTCTGTCAAGTATTTATTTTCGATTTTTACAACACATTACAAACAATTGCACACGCAAATGTTCACACATTTGGATTCAATTGCGTCATTGGATTTTAAACAATACTTGTGCGTGTTCTCCGATTCAGCTCTGGACAATGTATCTGGAGGAACTGTCGAAGAACAACGCAACCAACAGTGAAAGTCACAACGTCACCTTGAACATCTTGTTAGAATTTTGGAGCAAGATAACGCCGTGCATCTTGCAACTCGTTTCCTATTCGAAAGCCGTAAGTTGCGTCCTCGATGCGCCGAAAAAAAAAAAAAAAAAAAAAAAAAAAAAAAAAAATAGAAACGTGTGAAAAAAATAATCTTTTGATTGTTCGACAGCTGTCCGAAATGCTCAACTTGCATTTCCTGAGTTTATTGGAGGCCTTGCTGGAATGCGGATCAATCGTGTTGAACAAATTATTGCCTTTGTGGAACGCCATTTTGTTTTCCCATCATGTTCAGGTAAAACCGTAAAAAATATAAAAATATATAAAAGAATGATGATAAACATCGATTGTGTTTATATAATGTTAATTGATTGTTAATTGATTCTCCGGGATTTTAGCTACCGGGACACTTACAAGTGCGCTTGCAAAATTGTCGGGATTTTCCACCGAGCAGAATGGCGGAGAATTTTGTTTCCAATCGAAGAGAATCGAACGCGATACTTTTGCGATGGTTGCATCGATTGCAGTTCAAAATGGGCCAGATAGAAATGCAATCTTCCAACGCCACGCAATTCTATTCCATATAAAGAGGCGAGAGGAATTTGAAAAAAAAAAAAAAATCATACGAGCTTGATAAATTATACATGACTTCCTAATTGGCCCCGAAGCGGTGCGAAGACCAGATCAAATAAAATAGTTTGTTACGTGCGCGCGTGAGAGAAATATAAAAAAAAATATATATATATATATAGTTCGTTGTAAACTATTACCGTTGTAAAAATAAGTTGTTATATTTAGAGATACTGTTGATCTACATATATTATTTTTAAAGTAAACAGAAAAAAACAAACACGAGCGTTGTGTAATGAAGAATTAGGATTTTTAGATCGAGAGAGAGAGAGAGAAACACAGGCAGAATAAAATCAACGGCCGGGCCGTTAAATAAATATATATATATATATATACATGTATAGGATGCATGAGCATGTGTGTTATTAAATTAGGAGCAATTACTTATGTATATGTATATATACGTAATGTAAGATAAACGTAAATTATATATTGTAAGAAAAAATAAAAAGATGTATTTCTATAATAAATATATATATTTTTCATAATTAATTTACATTTAGTATTTGTATTTCATGCACACACACACACACACACACAAGACTTTATCGAAGAAAACACTAATTTTTTTATTGTAGCGGTTATCATTTCATTGATGACAAAAAAAAAAAGAAGTTAAATGAAACTTCAAAAAATCACTATTTTTTGTTTTTTTTAATTAATTACGTGAATACAAGTGAAAATGAGGTGCCTTGAGAAAACATCCATATCGATCTATGGTGTTGTTCACGTACACTGCAATAAATTCAAGTGCTGTGTTAATTACAGGAGAATTGTTACTATTGACGATTGTCAGAGAAATTTCAATTAATTAAACAGTCCCGATGTTCACACTGTCGTTGTCGTCGTCGTTGTCATCGGACCTTTCGGCTTGATCATCATCATCGCGCGTTTTAGAGTGTAATCCCAGCCTCTCCAGCGGAACCACACGATACCTTTTTTTTTTCAACAATACAATTCTCATTCGTTAAATGTAAAATTGCGCGAGTATTTAATGTGTCGCGAGTAACTTCCGTCTACTCACGTAAGTTGACAGCTGAGCAACATTATTTCAAATTACATTATCAACATACCTTGCCGCGCGGTGAGATCCTGCGGATCGTTCAAGTAAAGACCGTTCAATCCGCGTCCGCACGATTTCCACCACCAGCCGCCTTTGAGCATCGAGGCGCAGTTCAAAGACGATCTGTCGTTATCCCTGTGAAATCGCATATATATCGCTCTAATTTCTGATATAAGCGTGTGATGCATCACGCGATGACGCAATGAGATACGGCAAGTGTGAATTTCAATATGAGAGCGCGCAAATAAATGCTCAATTGATGGGAATTATCTCACCTGTTGTACGTGGAAAACGGGCTATTGTTCGATCCGTACCAAGGATCGTTCAAGGAATCTCCACCGTTTCCTTCGTATCCGTCTATTTCCAATTTGTAATATTCTCCCTCCGAATAGATTTTGAAGTGCGAATACTGAGCGTATCTAAAAGAGATAAAAAAAAACGAATTATATATATACAATCGTAAAAGTCGTTCCGTCGAAATTTACGCACGTAAAGACATAAAAAACTGCGACTTGATTGTTTTATCGATAAAATTTATAAGAGAACGTGAAATTATAATAACACATTAATCTACAGTTTATGCGTATACCTTTTGTTACCTTCGAAGTCTTCAAGTTCAACCCTCAGCATGTAGTCTTCGTTGTTCGTTAACATGTATATGTTTTCGTTGCCCAACCAGAACTCTTTCGCGGGATCGCCAAATCCGTTTTTGTAATCCGCCCAGTCTCTGTTGAAGTTCTCCCTTGGCTCTCCGAAATCGTCTCTTCTCTGAATAACCTGTAACAGAATTCAAATCCCGTAAAAATCCCGTGAACAGCAAACCGACGCGCGAATGTGCGGTCTCGATAACAAACTCACCGTCCAGCCACCGTCGGCGACTTCCTGTTCGCAGTAGACCTTGAGGAACCAGTAGGTAGTGCCGCGTATTTGCAGGTAATACACGCCGCTGTCTCTCATCCCCGCGTTCAGTAAATCCACGCAAGAGTAACCCTAGAGAAGTTTCGGGGTTTTGAAGATAAATAAATACATCGAAAAAAAAATACAACGATACAAATTATCCGAATGGTGTCTCTAACAACGACACTCCCGTGACGACACTCTTTTGTTCCTCTCATCGCACGCTTCGTCAACAGGTGATATCACACGTGAGTAAAAGGAGGGCGCGAAGGATCAAAATACCTTGACATCCTTATAGTTGAGTAATATGTCGCTGGTAAAGGTGGAATTCGCTAAACTCGGTTTGTTCTTAACGCTCGGGAATATGACGCCGCGATTTCTATTGCTGGATCGAGATGTGCTCGAAGACGTCGCGGTCATGGGCGTCGTGGAGACGGTGGGATTGTTCGAGGGTGACGCGACGGACGACATTGACGTTGTGGTCGACAGGGGTGGTGCGGCGGTGGGCAGCGTGGACGTCGTCGGCATTTCCGTTACAAAGTCTTCGGTTATACTGACGTACCTTAAAACAAACGACGCGAGAATCGCGCTTCTATATATTTCATCGACCTTATTGACTTTTTTTTCAACTTCATTGACTTTATTTTTAATCAGTACTTTATTTCTTTGATCGATAGTCTGTACTTTGTAAATATCGGTTTATTATTCATTTATGTTCGGTTTTCCTTTGTCGCAAATAATGTTCGCACTTTGTTAGGATTAAATTCTTACCTGGTCGGATCGTACTCAACGAGCCGATCGATCGTCGGATCTAATAACAGCTCGGCCGGAATCGGTCGTTGCGCGAGCGTGGCTACGTCATCCTCCTGTTTCCTCAATCGGCTTTCGACACCCTCTAGATTCTCAATAATCTTGTTCGTTTTGGATCGCAAATCGGCGTGAATTTCGCTGATCGCCCGCTCCTGCCTCTGCGTCTGAGTGAGCAATTCGTCGGATTTCGGCAACAAGTCGTCCACCGAGCTCTTGGTCCCTATCTAATCCCATAAAGAGATCGGCGTTATCGTTACCGTGCGCCACGAGATAATTGAAATTCGACGTGTCTGTGTTTATTAATTTGTTAAAAAAAACAAACAAACAAACTCACCACGACGTTCCATACTTGATCCATCTTCTCGGAAACGGTCAGCATCGGATACATTTGCTCGACGAGACGATCGATCTTGCTCTGCTTCGTCGGGGCCTCGGTCGTCGTCAGATTCAAACGATTGTTCCGCTTCTCGTTCCCGTGATTCTTCTCGACGATGGCCTCGTGCACGTCGCTGACCATATTGTACACCGCTCCGAGATTATCCGACACCACGTTCATGTGAAACTGCAACTTCCGATCCATATTGCCGGTCGCCTGTCTGAGATTCTCGATCTCGATCGACATGTGGTTCATCACCTCGTTGCTCATCGCCTTTGTGATCTCGATCACGCTCATGCTAACCGGTTTTTTCTCGCTCGCCTCGGCGTTTATGTCGTCGTTTTGCAGAAAATTGTTGTCGAGCTGATTCTTGAGATTGACCAGCTTGTGATCGATATCGGACACCTTCTGATCCAGGGAGAGCAATTTCTCGCCGAGGGTTTCCGGGGTGCGATCGTTGCCCCGATCGGAATGGATCACGCGAAGCAACGGGACTACAATAATCGATGAAATAATTAAATGTGCGGTGCGTGGAATTATTAGGCACGATCGTGCTTTTACGTGCGTCACGCGCGGTGAAAGAAGTTTGAGAAAACCGGTAACAACGAAAAAGTACAACTACCCGAAGCGGTCAAACCTGTCGAAACAAATTTTGTTCGGTAAAACACGCCGGAGTGTATGTAAATCTAACACGATCTCTTGCGGCAAAACACGAGCGGCAGATTGGCGGCAGAAGCCGAGCACGATCTGCCGTTTCGTAACGCGATTTAAGTACATTTTAAATAAATTATACGACAGGTCTTTCTCTTTTCTCTCTCTCTCTCTCTCTCTCTCTCTTTCCCGATTTCTCGGTTTCAATTTGCTGTCAAAGTTACGTCGGCAGAGACAGGATCGATTAAAACCCACAGACAAAATCTCTAATGTTTGATCTCTGTCGCGAGTGAATCTTTCTCGCGTCGATTTGCACCGCTGACATTTCGCACGCGGTAGTAGCTACCTAATGACGGTTTCGCGCAAAAAAATACACGCGTACTTACTGTCCTCGGCGTGGCTTCCGCTTCTGTTTTCGGTGATCCTGGCCGCGTGAAAGGCCTCCGCTGACATAATGGGAGGATACGCATTGAACAGTTTCAGATCTAACGTTCTGAGTTTGGTAATGACCGCGTCCGTTTTGTCAATGTTGTCGTTCACGCGCGAATCCAATGCCTCCACCCTTCTCATCAGATGTTCCACCGCCTTATCTAGATTCTCGATTCGCTGCAACTTGGACTCCAAAGTCGATACTATCACCTCGAACACGTTGAAGAGATATTGCTCTCTACAACAAATGAACCGTCGCGTTAACCCTTCGTCTAATTATCGTTCTTGGCAGTTCTAAACTGCCAAGTATCGTTCGTTTACCGATTATCTGATGGGAAATCATTAAATAAATATTTCTTGTCATTCTAAGTAATTTCTTATTACTCTAAAATAATTTTGCCGGTTGTCGTAATTTTTCTAAGCGACTCTCTGTGAATCTCCAAACGTAAAACCACTCTTTTTCCGTCATTAACGTAAAAAAATACATACATATCGTGATATACAAAATAACGTAAAAAAAAATATAGCGTGATATATAAATATATTCGTGCAAATTAAGTGGGGAAAGTTCCGTAAGCGGGGTAACGACAACCTTTTGGAGTATGATCGACTGGTTTACGTAATGAGCGTTTAACCGTTCGGTTCTCCCGTCTCCGAACGTTGATTTTTCGCGTGAAACGAATCATCGAAGGGTGATATAACACACACACTCGCACGAAAAGGACAAAGTCGTTAGAAGAGTCTCGGAGTATAATGCAAAAAAAATCTATTTCTCTCTTTCTCTTTCTTTCTCGCGAAATCCTCACCTATTTCGCTGTGTATTGCGAGAGGATGACGATTGTAGCGTGGCGCCGGTGGCGGTGCTATTATTATGGCTTGCTGCGCTACGCGTGCCACGCTGATCGGCAGACGTTCGAGGCAGCCTCGGACTTCCCGCTAAAACGAAGCCGAAGAAGCACACGGTAAGAAGCACCGTTCGTCTCATAATTAACGAATTATTCTTCCGTTACGTCTCGACGAGGCAAAGAAAAATGCCTTAACCGGTCAACTACATTTGAGGAGGTCGCAGATGGTGCACGACGCGTGCGATCTCCGTGATTAAATCAATTCATCGAAAAATCATCCGACAAACAACGAACGAATACGCACCGCAGCTTCGTATATTAATTTACTTTCCACTTTCTTTTTCTCCCGTTTTTGTCTATCCCCGTTGCGACGGTATTTAACTCGCACACAGTCTATCGCGAAGACTCTTCGACGCGAAGACTCTTCGATTTATCACATAGTGTCGCGAACGATTTGTCGAAGTTTATCTTATATCGAAAATTCCGCTCGCCTGCGTCTATACGAGAAGTTCGATTTTTTAAAAATGTTTCTTAAATTTCTTAAATGTTCTCTTTGAGAATAGGCGACTTGATGAACGCGCAAAACAAAAGCAGCATCTCAAGAACGCGTTAAAACATCGCGCGAACACGCGTCGGAACTTTCACACTTGAATATAAAAATGTTAATTACGATTATTGTGAAAAACACAA
>QVNV01001060.1:0-16195 GCA_014825455.1 Pseudomyrmex pallidus | reverse complement strand
TTTATATATCTTTATAAACTGTGTTGGCAAAGTACATTTGAAAATCACACAATTTTTATAATGAATGCATAGTCTTACCTTGACTTTTTACATTATATTTTTTATTATAAATCCGCAATGTTTTTCTGAAAAAATATCTTTTTTGATACTGTTTTTTTAAAGAATACTTTCTGATATCACGTAAATTCGCTGCATGCGAAGGCAGTGCTAATAAAAAATATCGAAACAAAATAGTAGTGCAGCCGTTTTATGTGCGTATTTAATTAAGATTTAGTAAATATCTTAACACATATACTTTATAATTGATAAAATAAAAGAAAAGAGCTTGTTGTATATAACCAAAAAAGTGTTATAAATAAAATATCAATAATACACATACAAGTTTTATCAGAAGTGTCTTGAAATCGCGTGAACATAATAAGTATAGTTTTATTTCTAACGTCGTATCTTTGGTCGCACGAGAGACAAAACTCATTAACACAGTTACAAATCTGTTAAAATTACGTAATAAACAAAATAAGTAACAAAAACATCGGCTGTAATATAAAAGATTAAATGCAAAAGAATTGCACAATTAGAACTTAAAAATTACACGAATCACACACATACATATTGTTCTTTTAAGTTTTTTTTTTTCAAATCATATATTTTGAAGACTTCAAGTATGTTTATGTATGTTTTTGTTCTTTTATTTGTGTGTGATTAAGAATTTCATGAGGACAAAACATTCCTATCGATATACAGAATATCAAATAAAATTCCTTAATTGTCAATAAAAGATTAACTTGTTAGATTTTATTTTTTTCTTTAGAATATGCAAATCATTGTCTAAATTTTCTTAATTTTAATATTCTGTGTAAAGGATATTTTTTAGGAAACAGGTTTTTTGGTCCAACTTTAGAAACATTCCATTAACCAAGAAATCCTTTTAAGAAATAAGTTCGTAGGTTTGATTTGCACAGAAATTTTCCAAACACATTTCAAATACAAACATGAACTTATTTCATTAAAAATAAAGGTTATATTCCTACAGTTAGACTATCAAACATATTTCATTTAAACAAAAAAGCTACTTACTTTAGGATATTTCAATGTCTACTCATCATCAGCGACATTCTGTGTGTGTATGTTTAGAATATATACTTACATAACAAGTTAAATACAAATTTCTAAAGCCAAATTTTCAATTATATCTATTAAACTCATATGTTGAATACGGACAATTCAAAACTTGTTAATATGCTAATATGCCAGCAAATGTTGTATATCTGTGTATATAGGTGTACATCTATGTGTATAGTTATATAATCCATATATTTCAGAAAAATATTGTTTAACAGATAAACTGGCCAGTATATTCTTAATGATTGCGAACTATATTTTCCCGGTCTCGTAATATATTATCAAAACACACAATACAACTACGATAGCAAACCGTCACTGGCATTAGCGCATAATTAACAAGTGTTTCAATATTTGCAATGCTGTGAGCCCAAGTATGTAGCATTTTGTGTAAAACGCAATAAATTATCATACAAACATCGTGTATTATGTGTCACGTTTCGATGGTGGTATTAAATGTTCCGGCAGCTCAGACGGAAGGTCGTAGCCTTCGAGCTTGACGTTAATTAAATGCATGGCTAAAGCGAATTCGTCCGCATCCAAGAATCCATCTTTATTAATATCCGAAAGTTTCCAAATCTTTCCAAGCACGCTGTTTGGCAATTTGGACTTGACCATTTCCGATTTAGCCGCTACAAAGTTAAGCAAAATATTGAAGAAAGACAGAGAAAAATGCAAAATTTTCATATATTCTCGAGAAGAATATTATATAAAAATTTATTAGTCTCACACCTGCTCCTGTAATTTTTCCATCTTGCGGTCCGAGTGATTCGAAGATACTGTCGTATTTGTACCTTTCCTTATTGACTATCCATTCTGGCTCGCCTGCACCTGCATCGATTCCCTCTCCTCTTTTGTATCCGAATGGACTAACCTGATCTTCAACACCTTCAAACGCACCACCTAAAATCATAAACATTTCACATGTGTTTACATTTTACATAGAACGTCCATATATATATAACTAACATACACTGATAAATCATACCTTTAATAAGTGGTTCCGAAACCGTAGTGACTTCTTCATGTGGTATCATAGCCATAAGCTTCGCAATGTCTTCAGCGAGCATTTTATCTACCACTTCTAACAATTTGGGTTTCAAGGGATTAAATTTGCTAAAATCATGATGCGCTAGACATTCTTGCATTTTCTTCAAATCGGGAAAATCTCCTGGAGAAATCTGTTGCTCTCTTTGAATTTGATCGTAAATCTGACCCAAGTTTTTTATCAGGTCCTTCTTCTTGGAATCTTTACCAAACATACTTGGCATGTCTTTTCGTAAGGCGCTTATTATGTACGCATGCACCTATGATTAGTAAGAACAAAGTTTTTTGTATATAATTTTTGGAATTAAAGTAAAACAAAAACACATCATAAATTACATACTTTTGCCAAGCGAGCTCGTTTAATTAAATCATTAAGTTTTCTTAATGCAGCATTTCTTGGGAGTGACTGCATGTCTTTGAACAAGTCTTGTTCTTCATCTTCGAATAATCTAAAAGATTTACACAAATGTAAAAAAATATAGAAATACAGACATATATAAATAAGATATACACAAAATTGAACATTCACCTTCTATTAACATCATATCTAAGTGGCTGATCCCAAAATGAGCCAATATATACTCTAGCTACTTCAGGAGTCTGTAACACTTTTCCTAAGGACCACATTAATGCACCATATACTCTCATGAGTTGCTGATGATCAATCATATCAGCTTTATTAAGAACAATTCTAATTTTATCATCATGTCCACGTAATGCTTCAATAGATCTACGAAACTCGTCTGATATATCAAGCTTGTGAGCATCAAATAATAATATAATTCTGTCTACTCGCTCGGCAAACCATTCTAGAACACCAGTAAAATCGTATCCTCTGTCAACCTAAAAATAACACTGTATTTTATACATTTATCATTTTTTAATTCTTAAAAAATATTAAAATACACATTTATAAAATATTTGTTTTTTTTTTTCAGCTGTAAAACTAAAACTTTATGTACAAGAGCAACACTTACTCGTTGTTTCTCACCAGACAATATACCGGGTGTATCAACTATGGATATGCCTTTTAAAACAGGCGACGATACTGTTGAGCACTGAAATCTATTCAAGAATGCATTGCCAAATTTTGAGAGTGGTCTAAACTGCTTGTTTGGATCTACAACCAAAGCGTTTCCAGGAATAACACCCTCTTTTTCATCGTACATAACCGCGATGAATCGATCCGTAGTAGGCTCAGGCCCGATTCTGATGCCAGGAAAATCTCTTTCTAGCAGATATTTGATAAATGTGGTTTTTCCAGTCGAGTATTGCCCAACCAGAAGTATCATGGGCTTTGCATCAAAATCTGGATCATCCAGTTGCGGCGAATGAAAGTCATGGAATTGGTAATATTGTTCCAGGGGCAACAATTTTGATTTGTATATTTTCTTGAGACCTTCCGTGACATTTTCAAAGAGGTCTTGTTTGCTGTTTTCCTCACGGTTCAGCCAGCTAAACATATTGGCGACCTGCACATTAAATATATGTATTAATAAAGAGCACTTTTTGAGAAGAGAATTTATTCCACTATTATTTTTAACTAAAATACTGAATCTTTTCAGATCTACATTTTCTTCAGACCTCTTTCTTAAAAGACCTTTAATAATCCTTAATAACTCTATAAATATCTACTGCAATTCAAAGTTGGTCATTCCAGACTGATAAAACAGCTCGATCTCGAAAGGTTAAGATGCAATCACGTCGTTAACGCTAATAAAAGTATTCCCCGTATTAAATTCTGTACTTATGAGCTGTTCCACTTTAAACTCCATGCTTTTAAATGCCAAAGTAAAAAGAAAGAAATAAGTATCACCAGAAACATACAGAATCTTTCTCTGCGTTAGAAACACACAAAAAAAATCTAAATTCTATAACAATCTCAAAAGTAAATTGCCGTAGCACCACCTTTTCTGATATCTCACTTTATCTCTCTTCCTTTCTCTGTTTTGTTACTACATTACAAGTATATCTTTGAAAACTCAGTCTTTTGGAATTCGAGGCAAAGTACTACGACACGTGCAAAGGAGAGCAAAGTGCGATGAGACCAAAAAAAACGTGAAAACGAGAAGCTGCGCGACCAACCTTCGCTCGGATCCGCCTCTCAAGGCTGCTGGACTAACGCGCTACGTGACGCAGAGCGCGACGAAGGCGAGAACGAGCGCGTAAAGACTAACGGGGAAAGCTCGGAAGGTAGCTCGAAGACGTCGAAGCGGTGTGCCGCTGACGTGACGTATCTGTATCGACACACCGCGGACAACGCGGACTTCCGGAGGAGAGTGTGGTGGTGGAAAAGGAACGGGCGCAACTCTCTCGATTTCAGTGGCGCGCTCAGCGGTGACGCAAAGCACCGACTGCGCGCCGAGGACGACGAACGCGCCGCAAACAAGCGAGCGATCGCGCGACGGAGCGAGGCGGAGTCGCACTTGTAAACGATATACGTTCTTTTGAGGACGCCCCCTTCCTCGCCGTCGTACAAACGCTCTGGACAATTGGCAACGCGTGGCGTAAATTAACAGGATGTGAGCGAAGGAAAAAGAGAAACGGATTTACATATATTTACTTTGAATTCACGTATCATATTTATTTAAAAAGTAAGTACGAGAGATTAAAAAAATGTTCAACAAACGTTCTCTTATATTCGCATCTCGTCGAATGTTATGTACGTTTCTGATTAAAGACGAGCTTGTGAAAACTTATCTTAATAACACTGGACATATATGTATAAGATTACAAGATTCACATGTCAAGGTGCACATGTGAATGTAAATCAAATACTTAATATATATATCGTTCACATTCGGAATGATGAATGTGATTTATAGACGCATCGTTTCCTTTTTACATCGAGAGTCGTGCGAACAGAAAACGAGCTGTTTCAGTTTTAGAGTAAGAGCAAAAGTATATAAAAATAAAATTGTAGGAATGTAAAACACATAGGCGCTGAAATCAGAAGCCTTGATCTTTGGAGTTATAAATTAGAAGATTGGTAATCTCGTTGTCCGAAAACGAGATTGCGATATCTCGCGCATATCGAATTGCCGTGAACGCGCTGATTGGTCGTACTGGCGCTCAACTTCAAGTCGCTGGTAAGATCGACGGTTCGTGATCACTTCGCGATTAAAATGTGCATTCGCTTTATCGAAAAAACTTCGCTTCATCGAAAGCAAATAAACGATAAGAAATAAACATAATTCGACGCGGAGAAAAAAACGTAAGTTCAAACATGAGATAATGCTATATGTGATTCTGCATTATTTTTCTCACTTCTCATTCCTGTTTTTATACGTTTGCTGTTGCACACACATTGACGCTCGTAAAATTGCGATAGAAACGAAGTGCATATAATCACAAGTAGAAATTCTTTTGCGCGCAAGTAAACTTGCATGAGTTTTTATACAATTTTGAATTTTGCCATAATTTTGATATCGTTAAATCTTGATGAACGCGTGATTTCGAACATTCGATGTTCCGCGCCTGTGCACTTTCGAATCGCAACGAAAGTTGACGATTATTTTCTAATTTTTCAATTCCTGTCTGATTTGCAGTTATCAAATGGAACGAGTCGCGCGAGGATTGACAGTTTAGCGGACTGAGAAACTAAACAAAAACACACGTGATGCGTTATTTTGGCCGTGAATTTGCAAAGCAAGAACGTACGAGGATGTGTTCAAGGTACGGCAAGTTGATCAAATTAATGTATATTTTATGAGATTCACGGCTCATATTTCAATACGGAGTTGCATCAATACATATATCTGTCCAAAGAGTAGAATTAAGCAAAACGTTCTTTTATGCTGAAATGTACGTATCATATGTTCACACGTACATCCATTCATAAAATGTGCTAACTGTGCGTTCTATGATGGATATACATGTATGTATTGTGTTATATTTGAAGGAAACTTCCTCAAATAATACGAAATAAAGATATTTCTCTCCCTCCTTCTCTCATCCTTATCTTCAATTTATAATTAAAATATTTTTCTCATTATATTAAAAGGTAATAGTTATGCCGTGTTAAAAAATATAAATAATCAAGAGTTAAAAAATGATCTATCTTCATCCACAGTGACACACTGTTGTTTAAAGACAGAATCTACATAAATACAAATAACAAAGGATAAAAATAGATCCGTAGAATTAGAATGTCTTAGGTCATTGGGACTTCCGTTCATATGTGTGTGTGTGTGTGTGTGTGTGTGTATATATATGTACGAATGTAGTTATGTAACGCTGGAACGATAATGAATGAAACACGACATAATACGTTACAACATATGACCATGCCAAGAGACAATCGATAACTGTGACCTTCTCTCTTCGTGTGTCGATCGAATTGCGACCGTGAGAATCGTAAGAATGCATAAAGCACGACAGATTCGTGTTTGAAACGATATTTTTTTAACTTATAGAGTGTGACTCATGAGGGATTGACAAATCCAAGTAAAATTTTTTTCTGACTTATCTTTTCTATCAAACATTGAATAACATATCGTTTCTGAGTTAATTTGATTCAAAAACATTTCGCAAAAGTAGTGCAATTAATTAGGCAATATAATTTTTTTTTTTTTTTTAAGAAAAAGAAACCTTGTTTATAATTAGATTTTATATAATTTACTGAGAAAGATTTCGTATTTCTGAACTAAGATATTATCATATGGAGCACAAATTCAATATATTATAAAAAAATACTCGTGGATTGTCAACACTTTTATTTTAAATTTTCTTTTTAAAGTCAAAGAATGTTTTTTTTTTTCAAAGTTTGTATCAAATATGTGTCTTAATTAAAGTCACGCAATGACGAAACTCTTGGTAAATTGATCAGAAAGCGAAATACGCACACATCGAGCGGATATGTTGTACATGTTATCTACTACCGCATCGAAGACAACTGTTTAATTGCTAATTGCGCACGCACTATTTGGTGCAACAGACAATAGTTCACGCAATAATCGTAACGTGGTATTACGCAATGATATGCAAAACGTTCAGTGTCAGCTGTTGCATAAGCAAACCAGGCACATCCCGGTTAAACGATTTCGTATCCGTTTATTCATCTTAACTAGCTATACGCTTGAATTACAACTAGTTTGCTAGGATACCAAGCTCTGACCACAGAGATATGCACTTGACTCATTTGCAGTGCAAGAAACACTAATTGTAAGAATATCTTTAAGAATTTTAGATTCTCTAAAACAGATATGTTTCGAAAATAATATATAAGATTTTAGAAACTTTAACACTTGTTAATAGTTTTTATATTCGCGTCTGTTTCTCTTTTTCTGATAAATAACACAACTCAGACGTTCATTTTTATAATACACTCTTTTACATTCGTAGTTTTTAAATTACTTTATTTACAATAACAGATATACGTAACTTTTCTGTCGTGAAAAGAGTAAAAACAACCTGATTTCTATAATATATCTAAAGCATTCTGAAAAATAAAAAAATGTATTGATTCAAAAATATCACTAAAACATTTTAATTTCTCGCAGAAATATAAGTTTCTTCTTAGAGAAAAATTCTAAAAAATTTTTTTCAAGAAAAAGTATTGCCATATCTGATAGTAATATAAACACGACCAACGGCGAAGATATTCTTATCTGTTATCAAATCTTACATGACTCACATTCTGCTTTTTACTTATAATTCTTTTGGCGGAAAACCGCATGATCCTTGATAATGTAACAGAGGCGCATTCTATGTTAAAGTCGTTGTACTACGTATTCGTATCGACACACAATCTCTTTTAACTATTTACGCAAATATATATATTTTTTACATATGTGTATAAGAAACATATATGCATGTTAAACATATGTATATATTAAATATATACGTATGGTAACACATATGTAAATATTAAATATATTTATTACATTACGAAACATATACGGTTTTAAGAGCCGTTTATTATATTTATTATATTTATTATATGCATTTTTAACACATATATACTAAACAATTATATATTTTTGCTTTTACAGTGTTTGTACGGCGCTATTTATCGATAAATCCTTCAACATGTGCTTTTACGTGAAAATGGAAAACGCAGTAGGTATTCAACGTAAACAACGCGCTGTTATACTGCACTTTGGTGAGTAAACACTTCACATGTTTCTTTTTCTATTGTTCAAATATTTCCTACGCATCTTCTATTCTCGATGTAGAGATATCTATTCAATATCTTTATTGGATCGTTCGATGATGATTTAAGTGACTGCGTACCGCAGTAAGCACATGTTAAAAAATTAATTCGTTATTCAATAACGGTTTAATATATATCTATATTAAGATTATAATCTCAAAGTTGGATACATTTACACTTAATATCACTCTTATTTTTACAAAATTTATCAAACATTGACGTTTTTCGTTCATCGTTTGTAATAAGTCGTAACATTACGTAAGCACAACGTTGATTCTCGCGTAAAAACAGACATCAATGCACTCAACAAAAATGATGACATGATTTTATATTTTACACTCCGCGTCCCAATCGTCCGGAATCACTTCGTGCAACCCTTTTTTCAGATTTTGCAATAAACAAGGACTCACGCAGTTTGGTATTGTCAAAGGATGCGCGATTTTCGTTTCCGAACTGTTCAAATATAATGCCTATAGTAACAGAATAAAAGATATGTGTAAGAATATATATGTACATATACACATACATATATATTAATTATAAAAACTATAAGAAGATAGAACAATGATACGCGAATAATACTTACCTTTACTTCCGGATCAGCTTTATTATTGGCACGATGCACTTCAAGTATGAACATCGCTCCGTAATCAGGTAGAAACAGATCATCAGTAAATCCCATTGTTCTCATTGTATTGATGATGGTAATATCGTGAGCAGAGTAAAGATAAAATCGTTTCGGTTTCGAATTAGTTAAAGTTTCTTCCATGTGATTTAAAATCTCCTTTACTAACGGACCTGCGAATATCGAAATGTTTGCGCGATCATTATAACGCGATATATGTATATTTTAAAAAATTTACTCGCAACGCCAGTTTTCGTTGTACGAAAAAATAATTGTTTTACCTCCTTGTAGACGTTTTTGGACAGTACTGTCGGTGAAAATTGCCAAGCTGCGAGCGGCTATATCGCGCATTTTATTATTGTAAAACTTTCGCGTCCATTCCGGCAACTGTAAACCGTTTTGTTTTTCAACCTCGAGAATGTTGTACAGAAACTCAACGTCGGTGATTGTTGTCATATTCTGTCCGGTGTGTTTTGTTAGTTCTTTGTAATACTCGGCCATTTCATCACCTGATCTTTCCGCTTCCCTCGAATACGCTTCTTTCAGAGCTTTTTCAAGTCGCGGACACGGTGCCTTTACTGTTATCAACTGCAAGTTAATATTTTAAAGAATAAGGTTTATTATATAAAAGTACTTTTATCATAAATTTTATCATGGATCTACTTTTAGTAAGGAAATTTGAAATTGTTTTTATTTATATATCTATTGTCATAGAGAATGGCAAAAAAATTACAAGTTAAAAAAGAAGAAACTTAAAAAGAAGCTTTCAAAGAAAATCTGTGTATATAATACATCATATTCTCTCTGGAGGTCATATACCTTGTCCAAGGTTCGCGGTATCGAGTGCACGGGGATTGGCGTCCACGCCAATCCTGGCAGAAACATGTCTTCGGGATTCGGTGGAAATAATCCTGCGAATAACGCTTGTCCTGACATGATGCAACGTTCTGCGTAGCTGCTACGCATCAACGTAGTTGCGCTTTCAAATTTATTGTCAACTAAAGCGCCATATTCCTGGCGGATCCATTGACCCACGTCATACAACTGACGCATCCCTTTCTAAAAATAAATTTCGAGATAATATTTTATTAATTTTTTGATCGGATGCATATTATAACCGATATCCGAGCATTCGCGTGGAGAAGATACGATTTTATTTACTGCGTGTTCAGATATTTCAGCATGAAGAAATAATATTCGTGTAGTTTATACCTTGGTTAAAGCGCCCAAACCACCGGGCCACGTGTAATTTATATGAGGATCCTTGGGGTAAGTCGTTCTAGGGTTTCGATCGCCATGACGAAATAACTGTCAAAAAATAACCACAGGTTTTGTTACGAAAAAAAAAATATTATCTTGTAAAAATATTATTCAATTAAATATATAATGTTGTTTGACTTTCTACTAACTAAAAATTTATAAATAAGACTATCACGCGATGCGAAATGAAGAAGTAATTTTTATTGCACAAATTTATTTTTGGAACATAATTTTAGGATTAAACTTGAAATTTATGCGCCACATTAAATTTGTGTGATAAAAATGACTCATTGAAATATGTTTTGCTAAAAAATCTAAATTACCGTAAGAAATTTTTACCGTAAAGTTATTTAAAGTTTCACTGAATTCAATAATATAAAAATGAAGCGCGGTGTTCGAGAATAATTGTTTTACAAAGGAACTACTTACAAAAACCACTTGCTGCAACGTGCTGTGATTAGTCGATGACGCAAACGCAGTATACGCTAACAGCGTGCAACCGATGAAAACTCCAAGTACAATCACACTCACGCAAACTCCAAGCTTTCTAGAACGATAGTTACCCATTGAAGTTCGTCTTCTCCTCCAATCCATTCGGACCAATTACGCGTTTCCCGCGGCGATTTTCCGTATCTTCAATCGCAAACTAGATCATAAACTTACGCTTGTTATCGGCTAACGCAATAAAAAAGAGAAAATCTTATAAAGTACATGTGCTGTCTCTTAAATTGAATGTGTTTCTTGAAAAATCTTCTTTCTCGTGCTGTGTCATTTTAAATATGCGCGTTTTTACCAAATTAAAATATATACAGAGTGCTTCAGAAATAAATGGCCAAACTGTAGTATCGTATTCTATTCTTCTTAAAGATGAAAAAAGACAATATAAATATAAATTCAGAAATCCTTTCTCTTCGTGACATAAACGCTCTTTACCTCGAATTTTTACATGGATACATATCACACGTAGAATTTATAAGAACTGTCAATACTTTTACTTTTAATAAATATTATTGTAAACCAAGTCATCTTATTATTAAAAATAGCTCTTATGTCGTTTTAAGCAATTTCTGTAAGTTATAAGCATTTCTAAAATATTCTCACAAACAGCGTCTATACCTCGAAAAGAAAGAGTTCCTGAATCTATGTGTTTATACGACTATTTTTTATCCTTAGAGATAGAGTAGAACGCGATTCCAAAATTTAGTCACTTATTTCTGAAGCACCTTGTATATATTTCTTATATAAATATTTATTCATCGATCAAGAAAGATAAAAAGATATGAACACATTAATAATGTGTCTAAAATTAAATTCGTGATTGATCTGTCTGTATATAATCACTTATTACAAATAACATGAAATTAATTGTCACCGCGTTAAAACCTATCGATCGCGATACGTTACTGCGAGTGCAGGAGAACGTCGAGTGGTATTCTCGGTCGACGGTCGAGTCCTTCGCGAGGCGCGCAGAGCAGCGAGAAGATACGACCAGATGCGTGACGTGCGTGCACGTCGAATATATAAAATTACACGAATCGTGACAAGTTTCGTGTTTCGCAACTCGAAACACGTAGATCGAGATTGCGATTGCGAGTTCGATTTACGGAACTTGGTTATCACATCGAAAAAACTGGAAAATCTCGCGCTCGAGAGAAACCTACGCACGCACGTTACGCTTCTTCGCAGCACGAGCGCTGCACACAGCCAAATAACTAAACATCGACTGACGCAGTAATGTATCATACTTACGTAAACCCGAGACACAATATACATATGTGAGACTTTCTACGGTACAATGCACAAGCGCCGCGTATCATCAATCATGCAACAGTTGAAATGCTTTTTATCATGTATGGCTTTGTTTATTGGCCCAGCAATATAATGTCACGCTGATTGAAGCTTAATCAAGCGATGTGTTTTAAATCAAAAACTTTTTTTTTTTCACGACCTTCTGTGAAATTTAGACTATTCGACAACCGTCGTAAACTGTACTCATTAGATATTAACCAGTTTCGAATAAAAAAATTATATCGTATAGGTTTTCTACTCTAAAATATTTATGGTGATAAATATATATGAAATTTTTTTTATTCGAAACTAGTTAATATCTAACGAATACAGCTGTTTGCGACGGTTGATATACAGAGCGTAATACTCTCTTTTAGCATTAATATATGAGAGATACATGTTTTATAAGGGATTAAATAAAATATGCGCGCATTCATGCGGCTGGATTAAAGCAGGTAACTTTTATTTACGATGAGCTTTACTCTTTGTAATACACACAGAAATGATGCAGGTCATCTTCACGCGCTTTGTTCTGGTGGTAACCAAATAAATCTTCCCGATTAAGGGAGAATTAATCGCGAATTAATCGCTTTTATCCGTGAGAGTGCGCGCATTTATTTTCTAGAATACCTCTAATACGTAACATCTTCGCGAAACAATATGCGTACATCGACGGCACAGGTGCAAGAATTCGGAACAATAAATTATTAAGATGAATGTGATGCGAAATATAATATAATCTATTATTTATCATATATTATAATGTCAGGTTTTCTTTTTTTAAATTGCTGGTGACTATTTTATTTTGAGATGATGACTATTTTACGTAGATTGCTTAATATTAATGATCTTCGAATATACAAAAATAATTGAGCTAAAATTCGATGCAATCATAATCTCTAGATAATATCGAACATATATTGCTATTTCTGTAGAGTAACTCTTGAAATTTTAGCGCATCTCTATTCTACAAACAGAAAAAGCCTCTCGCGTGATTACTCTACTTACTACGTGGTTTAGTAAATTGGTGCTTCAAAAGTTCTATTCTATATCGCATGTTATCACACATCGACTGTGAGTAATGATGTCGTTATCGATGATAGCCGCGAGCATTTGGTTACCACCTGTTAATATTGACACGAGTGTCATGCAATTCAAATTCGAGCTTGTAAAATTTTGACCTCGAACTTATCTCACAATAAATATCGCGACATTGCACATCTCTCCGACTTAGCTCTAAGTCTAACGATACGTCTATACGAAAACACGCGAAAAGGGGGACTAAGTTTCGCTACTTCTACGTTCATATCGTTTTTTTGATTTTATGCGCAGTGTGTATCCAGTACACGTTACGTTATAATTTTCAAATCGCTTAGTTCTGCAAACTAATGAAAAAAAAAATTCATAATAAATTGTTTTTGTGCGCGAAAATAAAAATAAATATAAATCGTCACTACTACGATATCTCTTGCGCAAACAGCGCTGTCGAAAGCAAGTATCGACAGATAACAGATTTACATACAATATTTATTCCGCTCGTGGTTTTACAAGCACAAAAACAAAATGCAAAAACGCGTTTGGTCTAATGTTTGTGTTTTTTGCAAGAATTACTAACAATCTAGAGGAAAGGGAGGGAAAAACGAAGGAAACGAAAAGTGCACGAGTGTCTTCGAAAGAAAAGCATGTAAGAAAAATGATTCTGCGTAAGGGATTCAGAAGAAACTTCCGTGTGCGAAAAAAACGCAAGAGAAACTCGTCGCGCAATTTCAATTGCAGATAGTAATGACTAGAATAAATTCAGGAAGTGGAGCGTCCATCGATTCCGCAAAGGTGCGGACTCGAGGGAATGTCTTGTTGTCAGATCAGCAAAACGTTCTCTCCTCTGAGAGAGAGAGACGCTATAACGTCTCTTCATTTATCTTGCAACATAATCGAAGCTATTATTATTATTATTATTCCGTACATTAAAAACAATCTTATAACGAAAAACATTCTACACACATTAATATGATATAAGTATTCGTCAAAAAAATGACGAGTTTTAAAATCGAGAAATGTTTAAAGAGTTAGAGTCGGAAGGGATAATTATTACGACTTGTTAGATAAGTAATCTCTCTTCGTCGACGATTATGTTTGTGTGTGATCTACGCCTGTTCCGAACGACGTCTTCGTCCAAAGTAGTCCGCACTCGAAAGCCCCATGTATTTTCTCAACGCTTGGGTGGCGGCGAAGGAACGACCGAGTCCCATATCAGATCGCTTAGTGCTGCGGATGTGGGATTTTATTAAGTTACCGCTCGAGTCGGTTACATCTTGCAGGAAGGAACCGAAATTGTTTTTCTATTTTTTTTTTTTTTTTTTAGGTAATACATCTTGATAAATATTGAGTTAATTTATAAGTAAATTTTTCTGTTTTCTTTCAAAGAACTTTCTCTTATGTAAAACACTTTGCTACAGTACAAATCTTAATCTGCAACATATAGGGTTTTTACTATCAGATAAATGTAAGATTTATCGGATAAAATAATAAATAATTCAAAATCGGAAGAGAGATAAATTGTTATCTTTAATGGAATTTATGTATTTACGAATAACGTTCACCCTCTAACGTTCGGTTAGTAAAAATCTTACTTTTCAGTCTCAGGGCGATTTACGACGGTGTGACTAAGACGAGAAAGTATCTCTAGAAGCTCGTCTCGGTCTATGTCATCCTGTTGATCCCAATAGGTCTCACGGCTGCGTGCGCAAAATTATGAATTAGTTAATTATCTCGATTGCGAGAACAGATTTCGCGCTATGTGACATAAGAATGCGTAAAGAATTTAATTTAATAAATTATCGGAAAATCTTTATCGAAAAAAATCTAATTGCAATTTTTTTTTTTTAATAAAAAGTGCATAAAACGAAAGTGGGAACTAAATTGAGAGCAGTAAAAATAGAGATAAATATATAAGTATAAAGATGATGTTAAAAGTTGTGTACGCTTTTATGTGCGATTGAAAATTATCTGTCGTGATTGTCTGAAATGTCATCCGGCGAGACACTTTCAGGATTCCTTTCTATCGGTTAGCGCGCCATGTCAAACGGAACTGGGTTAAACTGTTCAACGCGAACACTTCTTTGTTCTCTCGTTCAACATTTATCTATTTATTTAAATATGCGATCGCAATTTAGATTGCGTGATTCTAACACTAAACGTGTTTAAAAATGTATCATAAATAATGAGATTACAGATAATATTCTCTCTGTGATGGACGAGAGATGAGCAATATGGCTCAGAAAAACTGGTGATTATTTCTCATTTTTATTTCATTTTCTCATATGTAAAGAAAAAGACAACGAAAAAGAAAAGAAAGAAGAAAAGTTTCAAAGGACGACATTTCATACGTACATACTAGTATCTTTTTATATACGCGGTGTCGTTTATATTTATAACATATCTTTTTTTTTTTCTTAATCTTTATGTTTTCTTCTGATTTATTCATTATTACCTGTGAGGTATTGCGTCGACTGTGGGACTCAAAATTACGACAAAAACTGCGAACGCCAACAGAGTACACAAAGCGATCACTTTGGGCTGCATCTAAAATTAATGAAGTGAATTAATCGTAAAATAATTTCTCTCGTAATAATTAATTTCCTTTTCTCAGGGAATTCTCCATTGTGTGATGTTACATATAAATACGCGAAACAAGTTATTATATAACTCTCATCCAATTACATTATGTAAATATCCGGTTATATAAATATATCAAAGAGAGACAAGTAAAAGACGATGCCAGTTAATTTCGGCGCTAAATAAGTTGCGACGTGAATACACCCGACATGTTCGCACGCATTTCCCGTATAATATGTAATTGCGATATTCATCCTCTTCGCGCTACTATTAGCGCCACTATCTCCAACATTTAATGGAGAATTATGTACGGTGATTTCAACGAATATGCTTCGTCGTGCATACACGTGCGGATTAAAGGGCAGTAAACCCCCGAGAGAGAAACGTTCCTGATTACGAGCAACCTCGTTTACCACCTCGCGCACCACGTAGCGATGGATTAGACACCAGATAGCTGTTTCGAAATATGTATAATATACTTGCGGGGAATTTCGGCTCTTGTCATATTCTAAATTCAACTTAAGTGTAGGAGTTGAATAGTCAAACAGCATCAACAGATGCTGAAGGAATAGCAAATTATAATT